>OMNZ01026623.1:0-12749 GCA_900303255.1 Lesueurigobius sanzi | reverse complement strand
GGTTTCATTCCAAATATCCTTATGTACTGCTAAGGGTGCCTGTGTGAATCTGGCTCAAATGTCCCTGATCTAATGTTTACATGACCTTCAACAACTGCCAGGAAAATTGTTCAGGAGCAAAGAAAAACTCACTTCAGCTGAAATACAGGACTGTCTGACAAAATTGGATGCGCAATATGTAAACTTTTGATCAGAGACATTTGGCTAGTTTCTCTAATTGAAAAGTGTAAACAAACAGGTTTTTTGACAATAAATGGCTTTATGTACCCTGACATTCTGTCGGGGTATGTAAACTGTATATTCAATTCATGTGAAAACATTTTAAATTGTGTTTATTAATGTTTGCTTGGATACTATATTGCAATGTTTGGCTTAATTTTAGTTTCAGTTTAAGTTCAGTGTGAAAAACTACTACTACTGGTAGTGGTCTGGCTGCTGATGTTCTATACAAGATGTTGAAATACAGCCTGGTGTCCTCATCATTGTCTCCAGTGGGGTTTAGTCAACTTAAGTCTGCCCCATAAGTTCAACCTGAATATTCATCCTGGCTCTAGTGGTGTTCTGACCGACATTATAGGATGATAACTGCAGATATGACCCAGTGCCTTACAGTCCTTACAGTCCACACATTCAGAGTTATCCATCCAACAGGGCGGATATGGACAGAATGAGACCTAACACATAAGGCTGTGTGCTGTTTTGGACCATGACAAGACGTCAATCGTAAAGTTATTTATTTTAAGGCTCAATAAAAGTTTGTGGCCATTGCACTATGTTGTTGTGGCTCAAATTAACTTACGTATTTGAAAAGATGGGAAAAGGATCGACCTTTTGATCAGTAGGAAGACTATGAGTCTGATGCTGTTTACGGGGCGCTACCAAAAGACATGGTGTTTCCACGTTGCATGGGCGCCTTTAAACAGGTTAAAACGTTTGTGCTTTGGGCCGGTTGGCTGTAAGGTCAACTTGATCTAATCTTCACAATAAGGCATTCAGTCATTGCGATGTTCAATGTTACGCCATAGATATGATATGATATGGCAAATTGTAAATTGAAAGGCCATTTTCTTAAACCAATTTTTTCTCACATTGTGGCAACAACATCTCCACACAAATAGGCAATAGTGGCCGTTTTTATGTATAAAATGACTTATTCTGTTATGAAAACCTTAAGTGAATCAGCATTTTTTCTCTTTCCTCTTTACTTCCCGCTCTTCACCAGCAGCGTCTCGCCTTCATGCACAAAAACAATTCCCAGTTTTGCCCGAACAGACCTTCACACACAGCGGCCCATATACTGTAGCACCTTCACTATATCACTCTCTCCGGCCCGAAACACAATAGTAGTCGCTTCACAAAGGCCGTCTGAGCGAGTGCGTGCCTGGGCTGCTCTTTTACACACACAACACACACACACTCAACACACACTCAACACACACACAGCGGCGCGCGGCTCTTATTTAAACTGACGCGAGCGCTGTCACGACATCCGACTAGTCCTATTTGTTCCACAGAAGCCTTGGCGTGAGAGAGCAGGGTCACCCCACTGGCTCTCATGCAAATCCATTCAACACACATACGCACATACACACATACGCACGCATGGCTAATAGATAAGCAGAAAAAGAGAGTGAGGGAGAGGGAGAGGAGCGCTGAGGAGGAGGTATACAGACACAAAGGACAGGAGAGTGGACTTGAAAAGAGGAGGGCAGAGTGATTTGATTATGTGGCGCGGTCATGAGGGAGCAGCCAGCAGGAAGTCAGCTGCCTCTAAAGGGGAATCCCCAAAACTACTGTATGGAAAGTGGGAAGTGCTATATAATGTAGAAGTGCATACATTTGTGTTGGTATATCATGTATACTTTTAAGAGTGGCAGGTAAAAATTATATGGATTGGACATCGGCGCTGTATAGGTTGTGTTCAGGTGACATCACAGCAGTCTAAAAAGCCAATAGTTTTGATGTCTTCTCTCTAAACTCAAACTAATTTCTCACGGAGGTGTTCAAAAATGGTGACAATATTCAAAACGATGTGCCTGATGTTGGCCAGTAGAAAGGAATTCCAGCCATAAGAATAATATGGCAGGTTTGTGAATGAACGGTTTTCCCCAGTTCCTGAAGTACAGTACATGTTGTGAAAATGAGTCCCATCGTAAGTTTGGAACATTTGAATAAGAGGATGCCTCTGTCAACAACTAGGTCTCAGATAACGAGTTTTCTAGCTAGTGTCTTCAAAATATTGATATAAAAATGAGCCAGTTTTTTTAACGCCTTTTTGGAATGAACGGATCCCATATTTTTATTTTATTTTATTGTTTATTTGGTTGGGACAGTGCTTCTTCTAATTTCCATCCGTTGTCCCACACTCGTACACACAAACACACTCTCACTCATCCTGATCTGTTGTACATGTTTTTAGTAGTAGGGGAAACCGGAGCGAGGAAACCTATACGCAGACCCGGGGAGAACAACTCCACACAGAAAGGCCCCGTCCAAGAGCTTTCATTTGGCCCTCCAGATGGTGCTTATATTTGTAAGAAGTATCTTTGATTAATTTGTGCACTAAATGCTGTCTATAGATACAGTGCTTAACACATTTATCAGAGCACCACCCAGTACACTGCAAAAAGTGATCTCTTGACCAGTTAAATTTGCTTGAATTCAGAATATTTGACCTCATTCTGGATCATTTTAACTTGCCAAGTGAAATTATCTGCCAGTATTTTTGCACTGAATTTAAGAAAAAACAACTTCTTGCACTTAAAATTAGATAATAAATCTAAATTGACTTCAAATTATATGCTTTTTTTAAGTGCAAAAATACTTGTTCTGTTGGCAGATAATTTTACTTTGCAAGTCAAATTTTCCTTTTTGCAGTGTATAAGGTGCCACTGCTGCTATACTTATACAGGTTTTCTGTTTACTAAAATATCTTTTTATATTTCTACTTGACCAAGAGAAAGGAATCTGGAGGTGGATCTGATGGACTGAAGCCAAAGTCCAGACTTGAACCATTGAACAGATCTGGGATTTAGTGAAATCAAAAATTGATCAGACCAAAGTCTCATCCAAAGCAAGTCTCTGGAAACAGCCACAAACTATTTAACTCAATAACAAAAGAGACTTTGTAAAACTATAAACAGTGGCAGCAAGAATGCAGCTGTTATCAGGACAAAGGTTATTTTCTTAATTAATAACAATGGAATTGTTCATTTGAAACAAGTTTGTGACATTTTACTAGTTAGTTATTTATGTTGTCTTGTTTTCATGACAGGTGCTCTAATGCCTAAGCACTGTAGATATACTTTATTGATCTCACAGTGGAGAAACTAGTTACTAAGGACACCAAAACAGCATGAGGTACTCAATAGCACATAATTAAATGACATTTAATCATAAACCTTATCGTATTTGGTCTTTCTACATGTAAAACAGCATTGTATTTGGCCCTTTGCTCGCTAATTTTGGCCCTCCATAGCCATTTTGGCCCTTCATGGAAAAAACTTTGAGCATTCAAAGCATTCCTCTTTTATTCATGGATGAAGCCCAGGCAAAAACCTTCTATAGGATCAAAACACCAGCGTAAGTAACTTCCAGGTTAGTAAAAGCTTATCAGTTGCTCAGTTTAGCAGGTTACCTTAGTGTTTTAATGTAATTTGTACCTCTAACAAACTCCACAGACATGAATGCACATACTGTAGGAGGCATGTGTGAGTTGTCCTTTATAACCCAGCCCAAATATGTCAGCTGTGCCACTATTACTCATTTCAGGCTGAAAAAAGAATAGTGGGTCATACTTCCTCCCCCTCCTCTTAAAGCTCCCTCTCGCTGCTGCATGCCTCATTATACACTTGTCCACAAAAGCATAGCGTGCCGGAAACTGACTCAATGGATGCCAAACTCCGTGTCCCTGCGGGCGGGCTGGCCCTAAAACACGAGAGCACCTTCCCAAATTAGGTTAATTTGTCTTTGCCGCAGAGGCCCGCTCCGAACACTGTCAGGCGAGCCACCGGATGTGCGCCTGGACACATCTAGACTTTAATATTGACTGAAAAGATGATTGTGTGATCAATATTGACTTGAGAAGACGCCTGGAGTGTGTTTTAATATTAGCTTTGATTTATTTTGTCAAATGAAGAAAGTAAGGAAATATACTATTCATTATACTGGAGGCAAACCCACGAATCACTAAATTCAATAAAACTCGAGAGAAAGAATGTAGCAATAGTAAATAAGTATATCAAGCTGTTGTGAATCAAAAACTCATTTAAGCGGAAACACTGCAGGCAAAAGTCAATTTTTGTAATTTTCAGAATTTGGACCAGTTTGCTCTTTAACATATAAACATTCACCTGGAAACAAATAAACTAATCTTTGCAATAAGGAGTGTTGTAAGTATGGCACTGATTAGAACTATATTGAAAATTGTAAGTTCAATGACCATTTTCTCAAAATGCATTTTTCTCACATTGTGGGTCAATCTATGTTCTCTCACCTTTGGTCATGGGTTTTGGGTCACGACTGAAAGAACCGAGTTTCCGCCGCAGGGTGGAGCTGGGCCATCAAGTGTATAATAATGATGGAGACGTAATTGGCTAGCTCTGGTTGAAGTCATGCTAGCATACGGGGCTGTTCCGTGTAACCCCCCCCCTTTAACTCATTCCTGGAAATAGTCTTGTTAATATGAGCCTTAAGTGCTTGTCTTACCACGCACAACACCGTCCTGCTCTTTGTCTTTTCAACAATATTTTCAACACTAAGGACAAACACAGACTGCAGCGCATCGTGCGTGCTCTTTAACATATAAACAGGTCTCTCTTGAAAATGAGACATTGAGTCTCAAGGGACCAACCTGTCTAAATAAAGGATAAATTAAAAAAATGCTGCTGAGAAGGTGACCGGCTGTAAACTTCCATCTCTCCAGGACCTGTGTGTCTCCAGGACCTGGAGGCGTGCAGGTCGGATCATAGCTGATCTGTTTAACCCTCTCCCCTCAGGGAGGAGGCTACGGTCCATCCGGACCAGAACCTCCCACCACAAAAACAGCTTCTTTCCCTCCGCTATTAGGCTCATGAACACTCAATAACATTCAATACCTTTGTATCAGACCCATGAACATGGATGCCTCCTGGAGAGATGTTTCAGGACACACTGGGAGGATGATTTCCTTTCCGCAGGGAAGGGTCTAAGGATGTGGCTCGTTATGTCTGACATTATATTTGTGTGACATTAAAACTGATTGATAGATTGATTGTTGTCTTTGAGCTGGCCTGAGACTGATTCAGGATTCCCCAGGAAAAGTTGGAGGAGAAGTGTGCGTGGATTGTGAAGTCTGGGCATCTCTGCTCAGACTGTTGCCTCCGTGACCCGACCCTGGAGAAGGCAGAAGAAAATGGATGGGTGGTTTTGCTCAAAGGGGGTACATTCACTCCACACTGGATGGTGGTAAGCTACATTTGTAGCCACAGTGGCCCTTGGGGTCGACCAACAGCAGCTGCACACATCTGCACCAGCACCCGCACCGACCACACGCACTGGGGGAAGTGTCTTGCCCAAGGACACGAGTGCCAAGTGTAATCTGGGCAGTTTGGACTATACTGCCCCTGCGATCCAGCAATCGATACAGAAGAAGCTGGATGGATAGAATGGATGGACATCTCATAGAAAATAAATCTCACTTGAAATAAACGTTTATGTGCAAAAATGCTTATTCCATTGGCAAATTATTTTACTTGGCAAGTATCTTAAGGTAGAACATCTTTAATTTTAAAAGATTTAACTTATCAAGATTTAATTCTTGCTGTGTATGAATTGATCTGAGCTGCCGCTTTGTAATTTTATGTAACTGAAGCGCTTTGAATTGCCTTGCCTTTGTTTTCGATCGTGAAATCATGCATGTTTATAAGAGTCTCCCCCACTGTTGCCATGCAGTTATTTATGGACCTTTCTTTTTGTGGATTTGTCGTTGCTTGAAACTAAAAAAGCACCGGTGGAGGAGGAGGAAACATGAGTGGGTGAGATCCATTTGCATCAGCCTGTCTGTATGATGAAGTGACATCTCCAGAAATATGCGTCCTATCAAAACTGAAATCACTCCATGTTCCCTGCGCTCGCTGCGTGAGTGGGAGCGAGAGGGAGAGAGTGGGCTGCTGGGAGTTTTGGTCGATCAAATGGGAGTAATGATATCATATACGATAACATAAAAGTGTCATTTCAAACGTATATTAATGCGAGATGAGAGGCTGTGTTAAAGCTCCTTTGAGAACGTTTGGTTGGCATCTCAAATTGGTCATTAGATACAAAAATAAACTTGGACCAAACAGAATAAGATAAGATTTAACAATGTACCGGTATCCAGATGGAGTTGAAACTGCAAATAAATTCAGAACCTCTATCTGTAGGTATAGGAAGGATTGTAGAATGTGTTGTAAAGATTTGATAAACTGTCTTATCAAAGTAAAGAGTGTTTATGTTGGTATGTAACATGAGCTCATTAAACACACTTTCTGGTTCAAAAAAACATAAATAAAAAATAAATAAAACAAGGGCCAATATTTTCTAGCTTAGATTGGTAGCTTACAGAAGTGTGTTTTCAATCGTTGGGCTCTGGAAGCCATAATGGGATCCCTGAAGGACAGGGCATGTTAATGAACACACACGGGACTCATGCAAGTAAACATGTCCAAAATAAATAAATACATCAAGCCTAAAGCAATAACATAAATCTAAAACATCTAAAAAAGGTTGATTTTCCTATTAAAGGACATTATAAATTACAAACTAGATATCAAAAAACATATTCAGCTAAATGTTATGACAAGAATTTCACATTATGTTACATTAGCAGCAGCCAAAGTGCTCCTGCAACAATCCCTCATTCAACCCTTTTTACATGAAGGTTTTTTGTTACATTTAGATCAAATTTTATTTGTTTCCAAATTTAACCTTTTAAGCCCAATAGCCCCCAATAATGGCTCTGCGCTTTCAGATATAGTTACTGACCTGTATCCTGTGTTTTACGCAGCAAAATATTCCAAAGCTGCGAATTAGAGCAGCTGATGTGGAAGTATCCATTTCTGTTGTTATTTGCTACACCACAAAGAGGAAAAAGGCAACAACAACCCATTGCAACCTCATTTTATTGTCAAACAACATAATTTATTATTATTTCACGCCAATTTCGCTCCAATTTGCTCTTTGCTGATTTATTGAGTTTTGAACTCCCAAAAACAAGGCAAAATTAGATTTCTTTACTGATTTGTTCACTAATGCCCAGACTTCCTGATTCACGTGCTTAATAATTCTGTATCAGACCCATGAACACTTAATAACTCTGTATCAGACCCATGAACACTTAATAGCTCTGTATCAGACCCATGAACACTTAATAACTCTGTATCAGACCCATGAACACTTAATAACTCTGTATCAGACCCATGAACACTTAATAACTCTGTATCAGACCCATGAACATTTAATAACTCTGTATCAGACCCATGAACACTTAATAACTCTGTATCAGAGCCATGAACACTTAATAACTCTGTATCAGTCTAATGTAAACTAAATAACCTGTTCCATTTGCTCTGCTCTATTTGCACTATGTGGTATGTCCACACTCACATTTGCTGCTAATCTGTAATTCACCATTTGCCATTTATGCTGCTGTCTCATATTGTGTTAAGTTACTATTCTATTAGATTTTTTTTTTAAATCTTATTCTATTTTTATGCATGCCTTATAGTTATATCCTTTATTTTTTTCCATAGTTGCACGAGTACACCAAAGAAAATTCCTAGTCTGTGAAACCTTATTTCACAAACTCTATTCTGATTCTAATAACTAGCTTATAAAAAACTAAAACAATATCCAAAATTCCCTCTGAAGACGTCTTTGCAACTAATATATCAAGAAAATAAAACCACCTGACAAAAATATAGGTAAATTTGCCATTTTTGCACATACTGTAAATTGTCTTATTTCAATATGAAAACATAAATGACAGAAAACATGCAATCCATTCCCCCCCATTTGTGTAGGTTCTCAGTCGTACAGGAGTTCTTCATTCTTCATCTGTACTCTGCAGTTGAAGTGTAGGACGTTTCAATCTCAGTCCAAAGATCATCATCAGCTTAATAAAGACTTGAGCACGCTGTGGGTCTCTTAGGAGCAAACCAGATGGAGGAGTTGACCTCTAAGTCCCTAAGATGGAAACGTCCTACACTTCAACTACAGTACAGATGAAGACTGAAGAACTCCTGTACGACTCCTGTATGAACTACCACTCCCCCCCATATTTAAGTCAGTAAAAGTTTGAAATTGATATCACTCAATTGAACTTTTTCAACTTTTCACCAGCGTCTCGCCTCAAGACAAGGGCCTCTGCAAATCTGACCAAATCTTAGCTCATAAACTACAAATATTTTAATGTTTCTTATTAACTTTTTGATGTAAGTACAATGTTAAGTCTTGTCCGAATCATCATCGAGCATCTTCAAAGCAGCTCTTCTTTACAAACCAGCTCCTTGTTACTTGCATGTGCTGTCTGTTCCGCGGCCAATGGTTCTGGCAGAGCATGACCACTTTATTTTGGAGTGAACTCGTGATCGTGCGAGGCTGTGGGCTGTCGTGTTTTGTCTTCTCACGACCGTTTCCCGTGATGGGTGTGTGGACAGCTTGGCCCCAACATTAGACTGATTAACTGTTCAATCGGGGCGCGAGCGGCTAAACACACAAGGGACGGGGGTTTGTCATGTTCCCCTGGCTGCTGTCGCCGCTGGGCCACTCTGTTGTTCTGCTTTTCTGCTATAATGCGACGTTCGTGACCGACTCGTCTCTTTTGGACGGCTCTTTTATCGGTGAACAGCTTTTTTCAGTCAATTTAACATCGATCTACCCCAAATGGACTCGAGAATCCGAAAGGTATAGCCTTTTTACATTGACTGTGGCACAAAATTTGATTCACAAACATGTTTTGGAAGGAATACCAATCTACATCTCCTTCATCATTTGGTTTCATCTGGTTTAATCCTGATTGAAACTTAGACAGACTTTATTGATCCACAAGGGAAATTGCGTTGTCAAAGTAGCTCAAATAGTAATGTTAAAATAAACAATAACAAGAAATAAATAAAATGTGAATAAGGAATCAGAATATACTGTAGTTACTCTGGCTTATACATATCTGGGAATATGTACACATTTACAGGTAGAAAATACAAGATAAGACACTAAATACTAAAAATATAATGATAGATCTTGAATTTTCAATATACAATATACTGTATACACAGACGAAGCAGATGAACATGAAGTCCGTTTCAATGAACAGTGCACCGTGAGCGATGCCATGGAGGTCAGAGTTATCTATCACAGAGCGCTGAGTTTAGGGCTTTGACTTTTGCCCAAAAATCATATTCGAAGTTTGTTTGTTTATTAATATTCAAATATATTCAAATATTTATTAATAATATTTTCCCCATCATTTGTGGAGGGCTAATAATGCCCATACAGGTTCGAATATTAAGGGCTCCCTAAAATTTGTTTGAATTTCTTTAATTTTTACAACAATCAAATTATATTTGAATAACATAGTTCAGAGTCAAAGCCCTAATAGAGTATGGTATGAACGTGCTCTTGTAACGTTCACTGTGGCAGTGGAGCTGTAGGAGTCTGTTGGAGAAGGAGCTCCTTTGAATTGTCCATGATGGAGAGCAGTTTGTCCAGTGTCCTTCTATCCCTCACTGTCACCTTCCCACCAAACAACCCATCAACGGGGACTGTGGATCTAAGGATGGCTGGATTTGACTTTGTTTGGACATTGCGTGTGTTTGAATGAGTGCGAGCGCTGATACTGGGCTATGCAAATATGAATTTAATTTGATTTTGTTTAGTCATTACAAATTCTCCTTGTTCCCCTGTTGTGATGTCTGTGCAGGCCTCTGAGGCGACTCTGGGGGTGATACAAAAATAAATTGATTGATTGATTGACTAATGGACATGGAATCAATGCACAAACTGTAACAACAAAGACATTTAAAACCGCAGCGCTTCGTCTCACTACTCTAACTCAGAAAAACAAAAACACTGCGGCCCCTGTGGCAACTCCTCTTCATGTTTATCACAGAACCACTTGTTTTTCCGTCTTTCATCAGTTGTCTCCTCTGCTGCTCTCACTTCCCTTTGAAGGTCCGCGGGGCATTTTAAAGCCAGGCACGCACTGGCACACAGGGGACCTCTGATGGAGCTGACCTACGGCCTCCAGACTTAGCCAGGGGTGTTTAAGCAGAGGCTAAGTGTTGAGTTGGCGTGATACTTCTTCCCCCCATACTCTCTCTCTCTCTTTCTAATGGTGAGCTAATAGACAAATTGCCTCTAAAGTGTGTCTCTCCTCACACAATCTCCTGCCACCGCTACATTGCACATCAGAAACTAAATGAAAATTGCAGCAGATCCTTTAATCGGCTGTAGATGTGAGGGTCAAACATGTGAGGGTCGCTTCTTTGGTTTGACAGGGATTATGGAGAGTGCTGGGTAAAAACAGGGCTTATGCAGGTAACAGCAAGTCAACTCTAATGATTTTTAATGTCTAACACAACTATGTTTAATGCCACACATGCAAAAGATCAATGCATTCAGAGGAATTATGGACAATGTGTTTATTTAAAAACAAATTAGACACACTATAGACATTTGAAATTTGTAAATAATTTGGAGCATATCTTTTGTATTTTATGACAAAGTTATGGAGTAATGTAATGCCTGTTGGATTGATGTATTTAAATAACACTTCAGGCCTTCATTTTTAGAAATGAATTCAATAACCTTCAATGCCCAAATGCTTTTCAATGTCAATTGAATTCCTAAAATCAACTCTTTTGTCCCCTCTGCCACTAAATTGTTAAACTCTGAAGGGAGTGTATTCCTTGAGTAGTTTAGCCGAGTATAGGGCCATGTTCTTTCTTTTATTGTTGTGATACAATGCATATTCAATGTTGTCTTCTGAACTGACGCGCAGTGAAGGTTTTTTGGAGTGGATGTGAATGATCTGAGGGCTGCTACATATGAATTGCCCTATGGGATCAATAAAGTTTCTGAATCTGAATCTAAAAGCATTATTTTTAATGCTACTAAAGCATTTCTAAAGTTCTAAAGACTTGTATCCATTATAGTCAACAGAGAAAATAATGAGAATGTGATATTTAAAAGCAAATTGGACACATTTTGAAAATGTGTATGTAGTGGTAACTATCTTGATAATACAGGGGAGGTATAGAGTAAATATTTTGTAGTTACCTTACTACATAGTATGTAGAGGTACAAACTTGAAAATAACTGTTATTACAGTGTAAATACAGTAATATAATAGGAGTGTAACTATCTTGGTTTTACATGGAAAGTATTGAGTACTTATTTTGTAGTTACGTTGTTAGTACATAGTATGTAGTGGTCCAATACCTGATATAAGTATGTTATTACAGAGTAATTACAGTAATAGGAGTGTAATTGATTCACATTTTTTGCAAAAGTCACATGACTGAGAAAGGTCTATTTTCAAGACCATTTACATTGTATATTCTCACTGAAGACATTATGAATGAACACATTATTATTATTATTATTATTATTATTATGTTTTAAACAAAAAACAATGAAATATATTCTTCAAATAGAGCTTTGGACTGTGATGTCATGTAATGGGGCGTGGCCAGCAGTGATGTGTATGTGGTTGAGGCGCCATCTTATCAGTCCAAACAACAAACTACTAACTGTAGAACTAAGGCAAGTTAGATGGACAAATAACTTCAGGATAGTTAAGGCCTGTCGTGTAGCTCACCTCCGTGTTAGAACGCACCATCTACGAGGGGATAATATTGAAAATGGGCTGTGTTTTCATTGTTTTGTGGTCCTGAAAAATGGTGCAAAATTGTCATAATCCATTGCACTGTGATGTCAGTGGCAAAGCTCTATAAAGCGCCGCCTTTTGCTTTGATAACAGCTTTGCATCGTTTTGGCATTTATCAATGAGCTTCATAACGTAACAGTCACAGAAATGGTTTTCACTTCACAGACTGCTGAAAACCATTTCAGGTCACTGCCTTATGAAGCTCATTGAGAAAATGCCAAGAATAAATGGAGACAATTTGAAAGAATTTAAAATATAAAACATATTTTGAATTATTTCACCCTTTTTCATGTTCATTCATAGTGTAATGCCTTCAGTGAGGACCATACAATGTTAATAGTGTTGAAAAAAAAGAAAAAACAACATGCACATAATAAGTTTTCCTAAACATTTGACCAGTAGTGTAATTCCTGTACACTGCAAAAAGTGCCCTACTAAAAACAAGAAAAAAAATCTTAAAATAAGACAAAATGTCTTGTTTTAAGCAAAAAAAATCTGCCAATGGGGTAAGCATTTTTTCCTTGCTAAGAAGTCTTATTTTAAGAATATTTTTCGTATTAAAAAACAAGTCAAAAAGACTAAATTTAAGCAAATCAACTGCTAGATTTAAGCAATATATCCTCAAAGAATTGATGAAATTCAGGAAATTATTCTTATGTGACGAAAAATTTTGCTAGATTTAAGCAAAATGTTCTAAATTATATCCCTACTCAATAAATTGTAATGTTTAAGCAAATTATGCCTAAAATGAGAATAATTTTACTTCTGGCGTGTCTTCTGGTGTGTGAAATGTATGGATATGTGTAAGCATCAGTTCTTAAATTAATTAAAATAAGAAAAAAAT
>OMNZ01026615.1:0-14953 GCA_900303255.1 Lesueurigobius sanzi | reverse complement strand
TGCAAAAAAAACTTCTAGAACCAATGCCTTCAGAGTCAACATAGTTTTTTCACAAAAAATACAACATTTTGATGTAATTCTTCCTCTGTCTGAGTCTGTATATCCCAGAAACCATTAATCGATTACTAAAATAGTTGACAACTATTTCAATAATCGATTAGTTGACGATTAATCGATTAGTTGTTTCAGCCCTACTAAAATGAGACTAAAACTAAATTAAAGTTAGTTCATGAGACTAAAACTATGACTAAAATCTCCATATATTTTCATCGACTAAAAAAAGACTAAATAAAAATGACGATAAGAGACTAAAATTATCCAAACTTCAGTGAGTTCAGTTTGAAAGAGCCTCATATCATTTAAATTCACCTCCAAAGGATCAGCTCTGTATTTCGATCATGTGGGAGACACTTCATGAAGCAGAGAATATTATTAAATATGTTTGAAAACAATAATATATAAAGTTTAGTCAATATATTTCAAATTTAGTCGACTAAATTTACCTGGAATTTTTGTTGACTAAAATTAGACTAAAACTAACACAATTTCTTTTGACTAAATCTTGACTAAAATCAAATTGCATTTTCGTCAATAGATTAAGACTAAAACTAAATTAATATTTGCTGCCAAAAGTAACACTGATCGGTTGTACGCAAACGGTAATGAAGGACTGAACACCTGACTGACTTTTATTCCCAGTGGCTGTCGGATAGAAAAAAGAGGCAACTCCAAAAGAAAGATGTTGGTAAGTGAGGGATTACTTTATTGAAACGACGGTCTGTGCATGAGATCATTCTGTCTCGGTCTTCACTTACAGACGTCCAGCGCAGGATTGAGCTCATTCAGGACTTCGAGATGCCCACAGTGTGCACCTCTATCAAAGTGTCAAAAGACGGGCAATACATACTGGCTGTAGGTAAGAACAAAAGCGTTACATCTAGTTCCATTTAAACCTGCAAATACTGTATTTCTTTTAGGGATGTTCCGATACCGATACTGGTATCGGATTTCATGCCGATACCACAGATTTTTCAGGTATCGGTATCGGCGAGTACCTGAACCAAAACCTCTCCGATACCACACTGTGTTTTTCTGGGCTCTGCAGACACTGAAACCTCTAACCTCACAGCAGATACATTTGTGTTTCCTTTTTTGCTTTCATTTAATCTTTAGAGTAGAAACAGAACATCGACAGAATACGTTTGTGTAGGTTCTCAGTCGTACAGGAGTTGTCCATCGTAGGCAAAAATTCTTCAGTCCCCCACTTCGTGCTCCAGGCCTTCAGTAGCTGATGACGATCTTTGGAGTAAGATCGAAACGTCCTACATTTCAACTACAGAGTACAGATGAAGACTGAAGAATTTTTGCCTACGATCGACAGAATACATTTTATCTGCAGAATGAGCCATGTGCTTTGGGCTTTGGCGTCTTTTTACAGACTATTGCTAGTGTTTTTATGTACACCGTGGTATCGGAGTAGTACTCAGTATCGGCGACTACTCTGAGTCCAAATATCGGTATCGGTATCGGATCGGTGGAGAAAAAATGGTATCGGAACAACACTAATTTCTTTGTTTGATTATTTTCTGTGTTTTTTGAATTATTAAATCTCAGGAACATACAAACCCAGGATACGATGCTATGACACTTATCAGTTGTCTCTGAAGTTTGAGCGCTGTCTAGATTCAGATGGTATGTTCAGTAGAGTAAAAACAGACTCCACGGAGTGTAGACCACCTCTTGATTTGGCCTATTTTGACTCTCTTACAGTTGTGGCTTTCGATATACTGTCTGATGACTATTCGAAGGTAGATTTCCATTTCAAATCTATCCCATAATGATTTTAGTCTGATTCCTTGCAGATGATATGAAATGATTGTTCTGTTTGTGCAGTTGGTTTTCCTGCACTGTGACCGCTATGTCGAATTCCACTCGCAACATGGGCACTACTACAAGACACGCATTCCTAAATTTGGGAGAGACTTTTCTTATCATTATCCATCTTGTGATCTTTACTTTGTCGGCGCAGGGTACAACCTTTTTTACTTGGAGTACATTTAAACATATTGGTGCATTTATGTTGCACATCTTTTATTTATTTGTTGTATTTTTGTCTTTTTAGATCAGAAGTGTACAGGCTGAATCTGGAGCAAGGGCGCTTTTTAAATGCTCTTCAAACTGATGCTGTGTATGTTCTGTTTGAATGTGTTATTTTACATTTATTTAAAATGTAGTTTTTGCCATGTGGCCTGTTGTCAATGTTGTTTTGTTTTCTCAATTAGGGAGAACAATGTTTGTGATATCAACCCAGTTCATCATTTGTTTGCTACAGGAACATCTGAGGTAGGAGCTCTAGCTGACGGAGAAAACCTTCTGTATTAACTTCATAAGACCCATGGCCTACTTTGAACGGTTTGGCCTGTGTGCGCTCATCACCCCAATTTTGACCCCAATTTTGATCCCCTAAAAATTTACAAAAATTCCATTTTATTTGACCAAACAATCACCGTTGGCAAATATTTGATTTCAAGTCTGTAAGACAAACCTCTTATACCCCACAGGACCCAAATTGGACACACAAGGCGCAGTGGGCCCAAAATAGTTGACAAAAGCACCATCAAATATGAAAAATTTGACGATTCAATTGTGATTTGAAAACATAAAAACTCAGGTCCACTCTAAAGAAACGTAAAGTCGGCAACATTGATCATTTTTGGGGCAACTGACAGATTTTTCTGAAAGATTGAGAGATCCCTGCCTCCACTTCACCCAGTCCTGTGCAAATAAAGACCCAGAACATTATCTAACCCAGGGGTGCTCAAATTCAGAGCTCCCAGGAGTTTAACCTCTTATACCCTACAGGACCCAAATTTGGCACGCTGGGGTTTAAGGGGTTAATCAAACATGCAAATATGTTTGAAATAAACATTGTATTTTTATTTAGCCTCCTTTTCATCCAGCATATAACTTTATTTATTAACTAGTTTACTTGTGTCTCAGGGAAGGGTGGAGTGTTGGGACCCTCGTGTTAGAAGTCGGGTGGGCCTGCTGGACTGTGCCTTGAGCAGTGTCACTGTGGGAACAGAGTGAGCCACCACACTATAGACTCATGCCACATTGTTAACGTTAACATAAATAAACACGTTATTAATGTAATAACGTTATTATTCACCGTTTGACAGAGTTCAAGGCTTGCCCTCCATCAGTGCACTGAAGTTTAATGGCTCACTCAGCATGTCAGTTGGCACCAGCACAGGACAGGTGAGTCTGTCGTCTCTCATTCTAGCCCCATTTCTTTTTAAGGCTCAGCTGCATCTTTGAAACATCTTTTGTGATCACATTTATAACCTCAGAGCGTCCTTTGATATTTCTTTACATTTTATCTAATGACTGATTTGTCTTGAAGGTGCTGATGTATGACCTCCGCTCCAATCAACCGCTGTTGGTTAAAGATCACTTTTACAATCTACCAATCAAATCACTGAACTTTCATGACCCTCTGGACCTGGTCGTCTCTGCGGACTCAAAGATTATCAAAATGTGGAATAAAGACACGGTAAAAATCAACAGAATTCACTTAATAATTACTAATGTTTCCAATAACTATTATTTTTCATTAAAAAATATTTCTGTTGTTTATTTGTTGTGAAATACTGGATGATATTGTTATCCATTTTATTCCCACAAAAATAATAATTCTTTCTGGTTTCACATTCTTCACAGGGCAAAGTCTTTTCCTCTATCCAGCCTCAGACCAACATCAACGATGTTTGCATGTATCCAAAGTCCGGTAACAAGAAAGCTCCTTTCTTTCATTCATTTTATTTAGTTGATTTTCTTTTCTTTTTCCATAAATCATCATTACACTTACAGTATGGCTGTAAAAGATTATAAACAATACAGTACAAAATACAAACACACACACACACACACACACACACACACACACACACACACACACACACACACACACACACACACACACACACACACACACACACACACACACACACACACACACACACACACCTATCACACTCTCTTCAGGATCTGCGATACTTCTAATCAGATGGATATTGACTCACACAAGGACAAAACATTTCATCAAGGTGTTAACTGCATCCTCCAACAAGAAAGCTCCTGATTTCTACTTATTATCATTATGTGCTAAAGAGTACAGTAGTTCACACTTTCTAACACTGGATGGCGCCATCCTACCTAGTTCCCTAATGGAGAACTTGGGACGCACTCATCACATGAAATCTTCTGTAATGGCTCTGATTTCGTGAACTGTTGACATACTTTGTTTGTTATTTAGCTTTATGTCTTGTTCATTTGTTAATTATAGGTATGCTCTTCACTGCCAACGAAGACCCCAAGATGAATACTTTCTACGTTCCTGTGAGTCCACACGTTTTCAGTAAATGAAAAAAAAAACATAAAATGCACCACACTACTACTACTCACTGCTTCATTTTACTCATTGTTTTGGATAAAAGGACACTGTACAAAATGGCAAAGATCAACCTTGTGTTTCATACAAGCATTTTCTTTTCTGAAGAGACTGTTTAGACATAACAGAGACACTGTAATCTTTGGTTTCCGTGACTTGTGTCAGACAGTCAGGCATCTAATCTAATACACAGGCTTTCTCATGATACGTCTGGATTGTAGATTTTCACAGAATGTGGGCAGGCCAACTTTCAGCTCACTTTTCCTTTGCAAGATTACAACACAGTCTCTTCTACTTTACCTCTGAGGATGTCATGACTTTTCACATATTTAATTTTGACTTTGGAGCCAAGTATAGTGTTATCTGTCTGATTCCCCGGTGGTAGGTGGGCTTGACTTTGCCCCCATGTGATGACAGCTGCTGTATCGACTGTACAGCTCACAGTAGCATGTGGTAATCTTTGTTCTACTGGCATCCACGCGTCTAAAGTATGTGTCAAGCCTAAGCTGATGAAAGCATTTGAGCGAACATGTTAATGGATATAGTGAAGTAAAGCAGCGTATTATTGTGTGGTTTAGTTTTCGTTCTACTATTCTTTCAAGGAAGGATAACTATAAGAAGTTTTTTTTTTTTTACAATTAACATGACAATAAGACCCGGTCCTTGTTGATATTAAAGAACATGTATGTGGGAAGATATTGTGCTAAGTTCTTTACATCTGAATTTCAAATTTGACCTTATGCTGCATTCGTATGATCAGTTGGAACAGTTTAATTTCAGAGGAGCTCATGCAACGTCACGGTTTCTCAGTAGTGTAAATCTATAAACCACATGTGTGTTTAGGCTCTGGGTCCAGCTCCTCGATGGTGCTCGTTCCTCGATAACCTGACTGAGGAGCTCGAGGAGAGTCCGGAGAGCACGGTTTACGACGACTACAAATTCGTCACCCGGAAGGACCTGGAAAACCTAGGTGGGCCACTCATGCTTACATAAATAAGTAAAGCCGTAGCAACTTTTACAAGCACTTTTACATGGTATTATGTTCACGTCTGATATTGATCATTTTGTCTTAAAATCTATGATCAGAAAGAGCATGTATCTTTTTGTATTGTGGGCAATGAATGAAATTTGCCTTAGTTCTTTTGTGATATTTCGGCCTCCGCACAACTATTGCCATTAAAAGCGATGGATTTCGAAATTGGGATCAGATTCAGAATACTTATGTCACTGTAGGTAATAGACCATAGCCCCCCTATAATTAAAAGCTGTCTGAAAACTTCATGAACCCCTTGTATAAGCTCTATGAACTGGTTCGACGGGGTCTTGAGACCGGGTTTAGGAAAGGGGGTCAAATGGTGTGCACAGGGTGAGGAAGCCCCTGGGAGCTGCTACTGGAAGGGTTGAATGAACACTGGAATGCACGCTCAGCAGGAAAAAGATCCAATGACAAGAAGCTGAAAAGTGGTTGGCTACAGTGGGATAGAGGAGCGAGGGAAGGGCAGGCGGAGCAGCAGCGGTGTTGATTTACAGGAGCCGCGTAATGCTCCTCTGTTATGTAACTCTGGGCCCCACTGCAGCAACATGCTCTATACTGTGTACTGTCTCCTTGTCTTTAAGCACTCACTCTCCCCCTCTCCCCCCCTCACTGACGCCCTTCTGACTTTTTAGCAGTTTACTCAGTGGATGTGTCACAGTAATTTGCGCTTGGGTGCAAATAGAATCTTCCTTTTTATTTGACTTTCCACCAGTCAGAATATTTGTACACGTCATTCTACCTCACACAATGAGAAATGCAACAAACTATGCACACAGCTCATGACTAACCCTCCATCTGATTTGTTTAAGGACAATAAAAGCATTTTTACTGTACTAACTTTGACTCACACAAGATCCGTAGCACTAAACTGCTGTGTATTTTATCTCAGGCTTGTCTCACCTGGTGGGGTCCTCTTTGCTCAGAGCCTACATGCATGGCTATTTCATGGACATGAGGCTTTACCATAAGGTGTGTAATAGCAAAAACCAATACACAGAAGTATCATACATGCATTAATACCCATTTATTAAATTTTTGTGGTCACAGGTCAAAAGCATGGCAAATCCATTTGCTTATGAGGAGTACCGCAAAGATAAGATCCGACAAAAGATTGAAGAATCTAGAACCCAGAGAGTGCAATTAACGGTAAACTTTTTCATTCAATAAAAATGTGCTGTTCATTATTTTCCGGCTCGCAGGACTTTTGTTAGCTACACCAGTTTAGAACCACTGCTTTAGTGAAAAACATCCAATGTGACTCCAGATACTTTGATGTAATAATTGGGTTGTAGCAACTTGCAGTTTGCCCTCTTTATGTCATGTACTCATCTTCTATGACATAATGCCCTAATGTATCAATGTGTTTTTGAATATGTCACAATCGTTCTGTTCTCGCTGAAACAGAAGTTGCCTAAGGTGAACAAGGAGCTGGCCCTGAAGCTGATGGAGGAGGGTGATGACGAGGCTGAGCTGGCTTCCAGGAAGAAGAAAGGAAAGGTACCGTGTTCTGTTTTGTTGACCAACCCTTATGGACAGTTCTGACGCGTCGCTGACATCATCTCTGCTCCCATGTGTCTTGATTTGCAGGCTGTTCCTAGTATTTTGGGTGACGACCGATTCAAGGTTATGTTTGAGAATCCGGACTATCAGGTGGACGAGCAGAGCGAGGACTTCCGCCTCCTCAACCCCATCGTATCCAAGGTCGGCCAGAAGAGGAAGAAGAAACTCAGGCTGCTCTCACAACAGGCTGCTGCTCAACAGGTAGTGCCTCTATCTCGGCCAGACACAAGGTTTTACAGTGTACAAAAACGACAAACTTAATGTCCATATGACATTAATCCTTTTGTAATCATGATTTAATGGATATTATCTGTGGAAAGTGTTAATCTTAGTTTAACTTCAATGAAGTGTGGATTTAATGAAGAAGAGTTGGGGGAAAAAAGGAATTCTGACTGATTTCTGATTGGTAATATGGTCGGCATGGCAACCTATAGATCAGGGGTGCCTAAAGTGCGGCCCGGGGGCCAAATGTGGCCCACAAGCCAGTGCCTTCCAAGTAGCTCGCCAAAGGATTTCTACAATAAGCTTGATGAGTCACATTTTAGATGCATTTTTGTTGTTCTGAGCAAAATATCTCCAAACATGGCAAAGTATAAAGCAGAAACTACTGTATTTTCTTTTATTGAATTGAATGATCATCTTGTCAGTCCTAGAGGCCTAGTTACACATGTTTCTTTGAAGCATAAATAGCTCGCTGCCATTTTTGTTACGCAAAAGTAGCTCTCAATGTAAAAAAGATTGGAGACCCCTGCTCTAATGTGTCATAAGCATTTTAATTACAATCTCCACTAAAACTGCTCCAATTTATTTGTGATGTGCCTGCACACATTTGGAAATCTATACATTTTTAGGATTAGATTAGATTTGCAATAAATACTTTACAGCAAGCGTGACTCAGTGGCGCCACAGTTGGCACTTCCCTCACAGAAAGAAGGTCCTGGGCTTGAGTGGGGCCTTTCTGTGCGAGGCTTTCCTCAGGGTTCTCCAGCTTCCTCTACCAATAAAAACTGTGACATTTTTAATCGATGAAACTATCTCATTTAGTCCTAGTTTTTAGTTCTTCACCATTTTTTTTATTGTAAAACTATAATTCATTCTTTTACTCGTATCTGTCCAGGTGGCTGAGGAGGAGGAAGAGCCAGAAGGCCGGGCGAGCTCCGAGGAGGACAGCTCGGACGACGATAAGAGCTGGGTGGAGGAGGTGAGGGAGCAGCGGCGTCTTCTGCGGCAGGAGGATTACGAGCGCCGGCGGCAGCAGAGGAAGGAGAGCGACCGCACCACTGTCCTTGGCAACAGAGCGCTGCACAAACCCAGTGTCGTGTCTGCAGGCGAGGAGCCGAGCAAGCCTCAGTTCTATCAGATCAAAGCCGGAGAGGAGTTCCGCAGTTTTAACGACATGGCCCGCAAGCAGAAACTCCAAAAGTATGTGATAAATTACACCGTGACACCAATCTTTGACTTAAGATTGATACCACTCCACTATAGGGTTTCTTACTGCGTGACATGAATAAAAGTTATACAGGTGTGTCCTGCTGGGTTATTGAGAGCTGTTACCGTTTGACCCCAGGGCGTCTCTGGAGGAACGTCTGAAGCTGGAGGAGAACTCTGGCATAAGCAACATGGCTGACACCGCTGTGGGAAGCAAGCAACTCACTTTTACTCTTAAAAAGGTACATTCATTTGCTAAATCATTGGAGGCCGCTAAGACTAAGAAAGACCATTTTGTTCGCTCTAACAGCAGAGTAATGGCATGCTATAACCACGGATAAGTGGAATAATCCATGTTTCAATATTATTGCCCAGGAAATCCTAGAAAATCCTAACCATGTTTCCTATAAGTTTACAGTTTTTATGTTTGGTTGGGGTTATTATTAATCATATTATCTTTGAATAAAACAGAATGACAGCTGTGTCCTGTTTCCATGAGTAATTGGCATGTAATTACCATAATTACATCATACTGTGCCATTTCCATCAGTTATCATTATTTTGCCATGCTATAAAGAAAACAGCATTTCTTGTGCTCGTGCAAATATTCCAAGTTGGTAACTAAAGGTGTATTTTCTTCTTTAGTCAGAGCAGCATACGAAGCAGCAGCAGGCTGAGCGGGAGCACCACGCGGAAAGGAAGAAGTTGAGACGTTCGGCTGGGCACCTAAGCAGCGCTCGAGGAAGGGGGCGAGGAAGAGGACGAGGGCGAGGAAGGGGCCGGTTCTGAGGGGTCCACAGTCTATAGCCTCCTTATATCACCACATCTGTTCTTTCTTTCTCTTAAACGTCTTGCAAAGTGTGGGCGACTCTGCGCTGGGCAAAACTGTCGAAGTGACAAATGGACACTGAAGCTTGTGGGTGGGCTCTGCAAACAGTGCAACCCTGTTCACTTGCTTTGAGGGTGAACTTTAAATTTGAAAGAAAATCTTCAAAAATGCACCAATTTACCGTGATTTTGTTCAGGGTATTTAGGATGTTTTAAAAATTCACACATACTTACTTTGTACTTTTGTAAATGTATTTTTGTGTGACTATAATGTTTTAAGAAAATGTTCTGCTTGTTGTACAAAAGTGGACTAATATCTTGTGCTAAATTATATTTGGTACCAAACAAACTTGACTGTTGTTTTGTCATTACATAAGAAAGACACAAATGTATTCCTGAGCACAGGTTTAGTAATGATGTTCCCTATAATATATGATGAACCTTATGGCGCCTATACCACACACACGTACATTCTCTGGGGCTTAGGAGTCATTACATCAGATCTACGCAGAGCAGAGGGGTGGAGTTCCCCCCCCTCTGCCAACAACTGCAGTTCTTGGAAATACCAGAACTTCTTGTGTGTCCTCCCCATCCCCCTCTGCCCTCTGCCTGCAGCCTGATTTGGTGCCTTTTTCAAAGTGGAGGAGGAGCGTGGCATCAGTGGCCTGTTTGAACTCTGAAGTTGAAATGTATCTAGAATTCACAGTTTGCCCTACTTTTAATTAAGGCATGAGACACTGAAAGTGAATAGGAAAAACATTTCTGTTGCATTACTAACATGGATAGAATACGTTTGTGTAGGTTCTCAGTCGTACAGGAGTTGTCCATCGTAGGCACAGATGAAGACTGAAGAATTTTTGCCTAACATGGATAGAAGAAAAATGTCTCCCTGGTTGGCTTTCGTTTGTATTAAGACATTTTATGCATAAAAAACACCAAAATTGCATGTATTTTTAGTGACAAAATCAAAAAAATTGAAAAGGTTTACAATTCTGGATTTATTTTGTTGAGATGACACGATGAAAAGGGTTTTCTCATATCTCTATTACTACTATTACTGAATACCTTCATTTAACCAGGAGAATCCCACTGAGATTTAGAATGGAGGACATTTAGAATACATCTTTAGTTGCCTTGTCTTTTTTCTGACTCAAAACTCAATGACTCGGGCAAAGATTTGGATATTGACAAGTCTTTTGCAAAAAAGTTTACATTTTCCATGAATCAATGAAGGAAAGCTTTGTGTAGGTTCTCAGTCGTACAGGAGTTGTCCATCGTAGGCAAAAATACTTCAGTCTTCATCTGTACGCTGTAGTTGAAGTGTAGGAAAGGTGGTTCACCTTATTGTTCACATCTTTGTTTCCAGATAAAAACTTGCACGTTAAACTTTTGCCTGCAGTGTCTCGCCTTTCTAATTGGAGGTTCAAAGATTGAGGTACTTCTGGTTAAATTACATCTATTTTCTTGTCATTCATTTGGCAGACGGTACAACAGGATTGAAAGAGGCAAGTTAGTGAATGATAAAATATGAAATAGAATAGCTTTTTCTTTGATGAATGGCAAGCATCTCTCAACCTTTACAAGCCTCTTTTAGGGTGTATTATTTTACAGTCCTGGGCAGAATGGTCTCTCTGTGCATATCCTAATATTCTAAAATTAGGTGTAAACTCCAGCATTTGTATTTACTTTTCTGACTTCTTGTGGGACGGCGAGTAGCCGAGGCTGTCGGTGCCAAAGGCCCCAGCGTTTACAAGGAGCCGTTGTTTGGAGCGGACTTGTTTACGTTTATTTTAATTGAATACGTCCAGGCCAACCGGGAGCTGTGGGTCAGTCGAGGCTCTCCGCTTTAATCCACTTTACCCATTAGGAGGTCTGTGTTTATGTCGTACAGGTGTCAACAGCACGGCCACAATATTGGTCAAGTGCGAAATGGATGTTCGGAGTTTTCAACAAGTGGGTCAGGAGCAAACAGTAGGTCAAGGGGAAGTTCATTATGATTTTATGGTCATATTCAAAGTTTATTTTAGTACATTGGTGTATCAAGAGTGGCAAACTGCAGTAACATTATATATTAAGCATTCCTCAGGCTTTCTAAATTAGTTTTTTAGACACATTAGGGTTTATTTTTTCATATTGTACTGTAAATGCAAATTGTATGGAAAACATGTAATTAATTCAACCCTTATTGGGCACAGAGTAAAACAGTTTTTAAAATGAACAGAGACAAATTGAGTACTGTACAACAACCCAGTGACAACAACCCGAACTAAAAAAAAAAACCCAAGAGAAGAGCTGCACAAAATATTGCAATATTAGCTGTTGCGAGAAGCCACAATATATCTCAAAATCACTCAAGTTTTCCATCTGATTGAGATCGACACATTTTGCCTAACTACTTTTCCTAACTTTGTTCCCTTTTAGTCCTAATTTAGTGATTTTGATGTTTTGTTTTGACATAAGTTGCTGAAAAATGAATTACTTGTGTAAGTAGAGCAAATATCTAAGGAGCATTGTCTTGCGTACCCCTTGGGCCTTTCATTTACACCCCAAGTGCCCCCTGCTACGATGGTTTTGCTGATTAGTGAGAAAATGAATGACTAAAATTCTAATTTATCAGTTAAAATACGCTAAATACTCTCAAGTTCTCCCTCTATAAAGTTATTCTTTTTAAAAATAGCTTTTCTTTGAACACAATAATCAAAAGTACAATTTATTTTTTATCTGAAATGATTCCAAGTACCCCCTGCTGAGTTCTGGCGTATCCCCAGGGGTCCCCGTGCCCCTGGTTGGAAAGCACTGATGTAGGGGGTGAGTGTTTAGAGACTTGAGCAGGAGGCAGAATTACTTACGATAAATGTACACAGAACTAACTAACTAAACTAAAATAGGATGTGTGATGCTAGACTAGAACAGAACTAGAACAAGAGACCTGCTTGAGCCAGATGGGAACTCTTGAGGGCCTATTTTGGCCCGCGAGCCGCCTATTGGTGATCACTGCCAGATGGTATTCAGAAGTCGAATAACACTGGGGACAATTTATTTCTAAACTTAAGCTTTGGAGTGTTTTTGCAGTCTTTTATGCCACAGCCCTAACTAAGGATCTATGCAACACTTCTGCACCTTTACCCTAATGATCCAAACGGCTGTGTGCTTTAACCCGTCATTAGAACTGGCTCTTCTTCAACAGGATCAAAGCCTGTTGGAAGCCAAAGTGTAAAATGTGCTGATGTGGCTTGTTCTGTTGGAGCCAATCCCCGGAGCCACAAAAGACGGTCCAGTGAAAATATCAGTAGGTTTTTTTTTAGTCTTCACACCACCGAGCGAACTGACCAGACTACTCAACCTTGAAAGAAGACCGAAAATGATGAGCCAGCAGAGGGACAGATAAAACAACTCTGTTCTCATCCCATCAGGGCTGACATGTGGCAAATGGGTCAGCTGCATAGTACTTCTTCTATCACTGTAGCTTTTGTACATGCAACAGTAAATTTCAGTATTATATTCCAACTTCTCCCCCGGTAAAACACAGGCATCTTGGCGCACATCGAGTTTGTATGTTGTTGTATGCAATTCACTTGTTACAGCAGGTACAGCAGCTCTAAGAACACTCAGGGGCACAGATTATTAGGAAATGTGCAAACAAAGAAGGAAGAGATACATTTTCACAGGCAGTTATAATTTAATAAAAGGTTTCTTACAAAATAGAACAGGATAAAATACAATATGTAAGTAAAGAAAGCAAGTATCGAGTCCCAAACGAATAAGCTAGAATTGCAGATGGACCCTGAGTACATCAGAAGCACATGGATAGCACATATTCTCCAACTATTGCCTACTTGGTAAATCTTTCCATTTCCGAATCTAGGAATGCTTCTTTTCATGGTGTAACCCAGAAGAACACGATGTCAGTGCACATGTTAGTGTTTAAGATGCTGTGGTGTGCATCCACGCATCCAAAAATACCAGACAACTGTTCCATATGCCACGCTAAACCTTTCATTTACTTACTTTGTGCATGGTGGCTGTGGTAGGCTGCCAGACCCTAATTACAAGCCACCCATTGTCAGTATACCTCATAAAGTAGTCTAGACATCTCATCTCTATTCTTTCAATTCATATCGTGGTGATAATAGCCCAGAGATCTGTATACGGGAATAAACTGGGCACTGTCATTTTGAATTCCCTAATATGGCCTACTTTTCCTGACCGCCTGGATGAAGTCTGACAGCACAGATTATAAAGAGCAACCTACAAAGCCTAAAGAGGTGTCATCTAATACGGTGAGGATAAGCGTCTCTGTGTGCCCTGGAGCCAAGTCTTTATGGATTTGCAACAATGTAAAATCCCTTGACCTCTGAGTCTGAGCATATGCAGGGAGCACAGGCACTAGTCAAAAAGTGTGTTCCAGAAGTCTGTTCACATCTGAAACATAAGGAAAAGCGGTTACAAATAAGGAATCTTGTGAGTACCGAGGCAAGCTTTTGATGGGTTGAGAAACAGTAGCACAACAACTGAATAAGAAAAAGAAAACAATCATAAATTCTCCCAAAATATCTTTTTTTTTTTTTTTTAGAAAAGTCTTGTGATTTTCCATGATAACGATAAGCATCTGTGGCAAGTGAACGGGACGCTCACTTCCTGCCTGCAAGGAACAAATCTGTGAAAAAGATAACACTTGTGGGAGTTTTGTAGGACAAGGACTATCATTAAAAAATGAGGATGAAAATAAAAGCATTAAAGATTATTCGAAATGAATAACTTAACTGATTAATGTGGGTTAATGTGGGAAAGATGCACAGTGATGTCATTTTTATGGTGGATTTTATTCCACAAATTGTTGGGTCTACACTAGGCTGACCAGACTTTCTGTAAAAACTGAGACACTATTTGGGATTTAGTTGCATGGTCAACCAGGGAGCCATTTATTGACTGTTTTTCCCACGCTAAATGGTAAACTGTCTAACACCATGCATCAATCAGCATTGACATGATAGACTTGATATTTTTATTGGTTTCTACTTTGTAATGGACATTTGCATGGCCAAAGACATACATTTTACTTTGTGGATCATATTGGCCAAAAACTGGGATACTTGGGACAGATCCTGTGTAAAACAGGGACAAATGAATGGGGACAGAGGACTCAAAACTGGGACTGTTCCGGGCAACTAGGACGTCTGGTCACCCTCGTCTTCACTAAATCTAATACTGATTGTTCTTGTTCCAAAAGCTGAAATCATAGGTTATGTTTTTTTTTTTTTATAGCCGTTCCTCATAGTGCATAAAGAAACCATAGACTGTATATGGACTGGGCCATTCAATGATCCATCCATGACCCACAAAATAACTTTTAAAACATTTTAAAAACATCAGATGGCTTAACCTCTTAAGCCCTAACGTCCCCATTTTTGGGGACTTGCCACTTTTAGAGACAATCCTTGTTTATTTTAATCTTATGTAAAAATTGCCAACATTTTCAACGACAGAATAATGGATAGAGCCAGATTTTATTTATATTTTGTGCTCAAAAGTTCACCTTGAAAGAAAAAAACAGCAACGTTTTGAAATATTTTAACCTTTTAAGCCCTAACGTCCCCGTTTTTGGGGACTTGCCACTTTTAGAGACAATCCTTGTTTATTTTTGATCT
>OMNZ01026613.1:0-10798 GCA_900303255.1 Lesueurigobius sanzi | reverse complement strand
ATTCTAATAACGTTGTCAGCATCTGGTCTTAGTTTTTGTCAATGTTAGAACAACTTAATTAGATCATATAGAGGTTATGTGTGTGCAGTAGGGCTGAAACAACTAATCGATTAATCGTCAACTAATCGATTATTGAAATAGTTGTCAACTATTTTAATAATCGGTTAATTGTTTCTGGGATATACAGACTGGGATATACAGACTGTAATGTAAGAATTACATCAAAATGTTGTATTTTTTGTGAAAAAACTATGTTGACTCTGAAGGCATTGGTTCTAGAAGTTTTTTTTGCAAATATTTTTGCTCTGATTGTTCCAAATCTTGGATCATAATCTAATCCGAGCAGAAAGAGGACTCTCTCGCTCTCACTTTTACAATCCCAGAGTGAATTTTAGAGGTTCTTAGCTTTCAAATGAGGAATGACATGTGGAACAAAGAGCATCCTACAAACATTACCTTTTAACTTTACTCCATCAAGACGTCCTCAAACGGTGTCACTTTAGCTTCATGTGCAAAAAGCTTTTAACAATTACACTTTCCATGCACCTTTTTGCACCAACCCATTAATCGATTAGTCGTAAAAATAATCAGCCGATTAATCGATTACCTAAATAATCGTTAGTGACAGCCCTAGTGTGCAGTTAGTATTTCATCACGGCAATGGCTGCAAAATGAGTCCAAGTTTAAATTGTTATTCATTGATTGTCCCTCATTCATTGTCCAGCTTTGTCCCGTGCCATGAGTAACTATTTGTGGCTCTAGTTGATTACATGTTGCAGATTGTGTCTAATTTGTGATTTTGTTGAATACAATTATAAAGAATGGTTAAACTAAAATAGACAAAGTATTTCCTACATGCGACTAAGTTAATATATTCTCTGTTGTTGCAGTTCTTGTTAGGAAAGGACGTGACAACAAGACGGAGCTGGTGTTGCTGGACCATGGCTTGTATGAATACCTGAGTCAAAGGTAGAATGGTGCGCTGACTGGAGGCTGAAGAGACGTGCTAACATTGTGCCAACTCTAAATATATACCTGTATATGTACAGCGACAGAGAGGCCCTTTGTAAACTGTGGAGGTCCATCGTTCTGCGGGACGAGGCGGCGATGGAGAGGTACTCCAATGCACTCGGGGTCAAAGGTGAGGTCACACTTTAGGTCTGTGAGTTTTACTCCTACTACCTCAAGAACAAACAAACAAACGGCCAAGTGAAGTTCAAGACTTTTCAAGGATTAAAACAATAAAATGCCATCACTGTAAAATGTAATGCTACCCCCTACGTCTGTCCTTCTGTCTGCCTCTGGATTCTCTTTTTCTCCACCCCCCTCCCCACCCCTGGTCCCAGCAAAAAATGTCAGCATGTGACCACGTGTCTTGTGTACATCCCATTTAAGTAATGTTTGTGTGTATGTGTCTATCTAAAAGTCATTGCAATTTATCTGACACCGTAAATAAATCCATATTAAATAAAAATGTATCACGATAACGAAGATGACAATAATAATGCTAATTTGTCACTTCAGGATATAGTAGTTAGTTAGGATATAGTTTTCTAGAACATAGTCTATAAGGTTTCTCAATATCAGGAAAATAAGAGAAAATTAGATTTACTAAACCAGGTTAAACAACTTACTAAAGCAGTGGTTCTCAAATGGTGGGTCAGGACCCAAATGTGGGTTTGCACTTTGCAGAATCAATTTTATGATGTCGCTTCCGCTAATTTTAGCTTCATAGGATTTTTCAACTCAGTGTTTTACATTATTCATATATTTACATAAATGTGTGACCAATGATCAAATCAAATTGACAACAAATGCTCTCGAAATGTAAGACTTTTTCTTCTAAGGTATGAAGGGCGGAAGTAACAAAAATTATTTGATATAAGGCCATGATTTAAAAACTGACACATATAAAATGACTCATTAAAAACAACGGTATTGATAAATTATGAATGAATGAATTGATAAATGATTGGATGAAACCATCTGTGAATTGATCAAAAACTTTTATCAAAAGGTTTGCTTTTAATCAATGAGTTATTTTACATGTCAGTTTTCATCAAATTCACACAGCCTTTTATCAAATATTTTTTGTTACGTCCTCCCTTCATACAAAGGCCTTTATTTCACTTAAATGTAATCCTTAATGATTGAAGACCCCACGGCTATAACTTGCAATCGTCTTTTTCCGCAGAATATTTCCTTTTCTGCGAGATGCTGCTGCAGAGGCCCATCAACATGCACAAGATGGGCTTGTCCAACATCCTGAGCCGCGAGGAGACGGCGTACATGCAGGAAATGGCCCTGACGCGCTTCGAGAACATCATGCAGATCCTCAAGTCCATGCCCCGGCCCATGCTGCTGGTGTTCAGGAACATCAACACCGTACGCAGCATCAACATCCGACTGGGCGCCCCTGTGGACCGCTACTGCGTCATGGCCAAGAGGTTTGTTTTGTTAAGAAAATAATGGCCTTCGCTTGTGTGTTTGAATTCAAGTTTGCTGTGTTTTGTCGGCAGTGCGGTGCGAGGATGGGGGAAGATCCAGGCTCAGAAGACGGGTGTCCTGCCCAGGTTTTGGCTCTTCAGCTGGGCCCGAACTGTGTGGGAGAGTTTTAAGTTTGAAGCAGCTTTGAGGCAAGCTCCCATTACGTTTACTTATTAGACTGTGCTTTAAAGATGTCAAAACAACCTGGTTCCATCTCCCTCCCCTTCTGATTGAAGCCCCTCTTTGTTCTGTGCTCACTCTGGCTGCTGGAGGGGAAAAAAGTTTGTGGGTTGATTGACAGGCCGCTCAGAGAAAAGCTCCTCTCATTGGTCAAAGTTATGAAGGCAAGGGGGATTCTGATTGTTGCTGAGATCACCAAAGGGAGGGACTTGAGAAAAAATATTTTATATACAGTAGCTCATCTGTAGGTTCTCAGTTGTCCATCGTAGGCAAAGATTCTTCAGTCTTTGTCTGTAGTTGAAGTGTAGGACATTTTGCTCTTTATCCAAAAAGCAAATGAGTAGACTTGACACGCTTGTGGGTCTCTCAAGACAAAACCAGTAGGAGTTAACCGTAAAGGTGGAGGTGGGACTTAAAGGTTAACTCCTTCTACTGGTTTTGTCGTAAGAGACCCACAAGCGTGTCAAGTCGACTCATTTGCTGACAAATCTTGACAAAGACATCCTACACTTCAACTACAGAGTACAGATGAAGACTGAAGAATCTTACTTTACATCAAAATACATGCCTAAGCAGTCAAGTATACGCAATCTACATTTGTAATATTATATTTAAACTATTACTTTACTGAAGGAATGATCAAAATAACTCTTTTTCAGATCAGAGATGGCCATGATGAGTCTGACGCGCTCGCTCCTCAGTCTGTTGTCGTACTTTGGACTAATATCCCTGGACGCAGAAGTGTATGATTACCTGAGGTAACGAAGATCCAAGAACTGCCACAGAATCATGTCAGAGCAGCTACAAATCACAAGCTGTGGTGCTGTTTTTTCCGAATGGAGCCACACGAAGTCATGGCCATACAGTTCTCTACGAGAGCAAGGACCTCCCAGGGACTCAAGGATTAAAGAAGCTAACATGAAATCCTGCTAACTCTTTTCTAACACGAAGTAATTTACATGAACTACTTGTAACATGAGGGCACAATTGTGTATCTACATCATGTTGTTGATTATATGTGGACAGATATTATTGCCCCATGAAAGACTGATAAAGGATAAACACAACAAAGTGCAGTCAATTTTGTGAAGTGACAAAGCCAGGCTTTTCTAATATAAGACATTTTAAACTATTTACTGTATATCAGACAAATAAACGACTACCTCGGTAAAGGTGTATGTATGGAATTATTGAAAGTAAAGGCACACGGCAAAAGTGTGTGTGATTTCTTTTTATGTTTTATACAAAATACAGAAACATGATGTTCCTTTTTCATCTAATTGACTAAGATTCACAAAAGGACATAACAAAAATCTATGCAATATAAAAAAGCTCCGGCATAAAGCCACAGGAATGTGGTGCTCAGAAATGAGCAGTAACTCTGTCGATATCCAGAAGGTCATCCAGGATCTGCAAAAAAAGAGCAAATTAAATTAGTCCTCCGTCAGTACATTATAAACTCAGACATTTGAGATGAGAAAAAATACTGATTTGAACCAATTTCATGAACTTGCAGGCTTTTGTTTCTTTTTCCAGTGACCCTGAAAGTTGTGGCACATGCTTATAAACTCATCTGTCAAGAACTGAGATGTTAAAGGTCTTGAGAAAGGCTTTGGACCTAAACTACATTAAACAATAAAAGGGCGAACAAGTGAAATAAAAAAAAGTCATCCCCTCTTCTTAGTCGTAGGTAGGTAGGTAGGGTAGCCTTTATTGCAGACACGTGGTCCATGATAAAAAAATAAAAACAGACAATAAAAATTGACATCACTATCCTCTCAGGAGGCAAAGATACCAGTGTTTCCAAAGTTGGGATGTATAGCGAGTGTCACTGTACACACTATCTGACAACAATGAAATCACAGTATTATCACACGACAGATGGATCTTTACATAAGATTTCTCAAGACAGACCGCAGTGAGTTGACCCGATTGGACACAAACAGCTCACTGGAGCTAGTCCACTTGGGTTTTTTCATACTTGGCAATTGTTTGTCTATGCTTGTCCACAGCTGCCCAGGGGACATAGTTGTGTTTATGATGCTGACTGGAGTCTGGAGTGTCTTTATCGAGTAACAACAGCAGACATGAAAAAAAAACCTTTTTTTTTATGTGGGGAAAAAAAAGCTTTATTTACTGAACCAATTCTTGCGACAAGGCTTAAAGTTTGAGTTACACATTTGTGACATTTATGTGAAATTAAATACTGCAGCTACAAATAATCAACTTATTCCTGTGTAAAATGGAGCATATTGTCAGATGGTAACAATGAAAAAGGTGCAACATTTGGTTACATTTTGGGTGATTTTACCAGATAATAGGCCACATATTTATGTTCATGATCAGAAGTCAGCTCTGAACACTATAAATTAACGCTGAATACAACTGATGGGAACAGATAGATTAGTTGCATTTAGCACAGACCAACACTAACAACTAAACCTACAACTACACTACTGAACAGCTAAGTATTTGGCCCTAAATAATTACCTATACAACCAAAAGTTATGCTAAATATTCTAACTAAATGCTATGCTTATAAATCGATTTAAAGATGCTCTCTCGCTATTCCAACTCCACTCACTAGGGGGCGTGTGCGAGACGCAGCAGGATCGTAGGTATCAAACGTGATACCTCAGAGCCAATACTCATTAAATTAAGGGCAAATGATCTTTTTTTAAGCTTTTATTTAGTCTTTTTAGCATTACCCCTCATATTTTTGCAGGACAAAGGCTAACTTTTGATGTGTGTTTGTTTAATTATACTAAAGGTCATTAAACTGAACTTATTTTTATATGAATGATATTTCAACGTTTGAAGGCCCGTGCAGTACCTCTGAGGACCCCTAGGTGGCCCCCAGACCCCACTGACATAACGCTGTACAAGTTCCCTGTTACTCGTGCGCAGTGGGGGAGATGGCGTCACTTACGATATCCTGCGTGGTACCGATCTTTTTGGCCAGCTCGCTGCGCTCCATGGTGCTGAGGTACAGGTACTTGGCCAGGAGTTCCCCGTCCAGAATGTTGCGAGCAGAGTTCTGAAGGCTCCGTCGATCTGCGTGCATCATCCTGAACAGACCACAAACAAAAACGACAAATGAAGCGCTTCCTCACGAGAGGATTAGGAAACACACCTGCAAGTGGAATGAATAACGCTAGTATAGGCCCTTTCATTGTTTGTAAACATTTGGGGCTTAGCTGGAGGCGGAAAGCTAGATCCCTATGTATTTCCATTGTAGTTGTTGTCATAGTAACGATAAACAAATGTCTAACTGTTGTTGTAAATATCAGATAAAACCTTATTTTATCGTCTCAAATGTCATTCCTCTTGTTCTTGCTCCTTTAGCCACAACAGGACAACATTTTTAAGTTGTAGTTTTACACTTATAATGGCTAGTTTTAGTTTAATCTCATTTCTCTTGCTCACTTCCTGCCTCCAGCTGATGTCACTGATGATGTAAGCAGCGAAGGGGTCTATTTAAAGACCAACTCACCCCCTGTTTCAAAGTTTACTCCGCCCATCCACCAAATTCAAAAACTGCTGTGAAAGGGGCGTGCCTGGAGGCGCGGAGGGAGACCGAGCCATTTATATTCCCCACAGCGGCAGAGCTGCTAACGTCACATCAGTTCTGTGTCGTCACATCGCCGGCTGAACCAATAAGGTGACAAACTCTAAAAAGTCAAATCCCATATAATTTTACCCTCAAGAGGGCGCCACACAGACGGTTTTAAGCACTAAAGTTAGATTTCTACAAATGTGCACTAAAATGTCAAAGTAATTATGGAGACATGTAGGCAACACTATTAGACACCCATTTATACAGTTAATCAGCAAAAAAAAGTTGATTTGGTGTTTAGTTGTTCTTTAAAGACCATTTATTTTGAGCCAGTCAGCCTCAATATGAGAAAATTTAAATGACTCAACCAGGTTAAAAACAGGTCTAACTACTTTCTAAAGCATATTGTCAATATGTGACCGATTTGAACACTTTAAATTAACCATTAACCAATTGACCAATGCTCTCAAAATGTAATACTTTTTAAACTTAAATGTAATTTAAATGTAGTTTTTATGTTTTAAGAGCCCGCGGCTGCCCTGAAGTGCCTCTTCTCTTTCAAACACGTGCGACTGTGAGACACTGACCTGAAGGCCTTGGGGTTCAGGCCGGCGTGATGAGGTAACATGGTGTTGAGCGCATTTTGCAACATGAGCAGTCGCCTGTACGTCTTCTCCTGCATGGGCAGCAGCAGACCCACTCCTCCGTCCAGTGTCGCTGTGGGAACAAAAGGGAGGCTTGAAAGTTTGTGTTAAAGTGCACCACTACTGTTTAGGAAGAATCCAGAGTGCAATACAGCCGTTCACCATCACCTTATGACAACAAGCTGTAAAGTGCTGCACTTCCCCACAGAAATACAGCATTTTCAAAGATCCTCAAAACAATTAATCATTAGGTTGTTTTCACACTGGTTAGGTCGACATAAAGGGGCTCGTGACACGTGTCCAGCCGCAGCACAAGAGTGAAACTAGCGATGAAGGTCTCAGGCCTCAGACCCATAAAGCGCTCCAACATGTGTGAGAAGGCACGCAGGATCTGATATCACCAAGTAATTCAGAGTCCAGAGCCAATGTCATGTTGTTTGCCCAGGACCAATGTTACAGCCAAGGGGATAAGGGGAAGGACGGTCTGCTTTGAAAACTTGAGATGTCATGACAAAAATTACGTTTAGGAATAGGGAAATCTTTAAAGTTAGGTTTAGGTACATGTATATTTTCAGTCAAACCAACTCTTAGATCTATCCAAAATTACAGCAGACCGTTCCCTGTTCCTACACTTATTTTTTGTCGTGACATCTCATGTTTTCAAAGCAGACTGTGCCTCCCCTTATCTAGAACAACTGACCCCCGATTGGCTGGCTGTAACATTGGTCCTGGGCAAACAACATGACATTGGCCCTGGACTCCTTGTGCTTCACTGAAAATGGATCTGCGGCACACTTTTGGGTTTCGATCCATGAGTTACGATCCATCACCACTACAGTGCAACAGTGTTTTGCACATAGAAATTAATTTGACTTACTCTTTTATTAAGCAGGGGAGTGAACAAGGTATTGGTATCAAATTTATATTGAAATTCTAGCCCCTTGGTATCGGAAAAAATCCTAAATGACTGGAATCTCCAATCATTAATGACTACACAAGATAACAGTGTGAGAAATCAATTAGTGTATGACCCAGTTTCCCCTTACCAAACCATGTGATGTGCTTGTTGTCCCAGGTGAGAGCTTTTCTGCTGGCAGCGTCCATAGCTCCTCTACAGGGCATCCTCCAGAAAGCATTGACGTGAGCTCCGACATTGAAGTCCGCTCGCCTGATGAGCCGCATGCCTCCAAAGCTCTCCTTCGCTGTAGCCAGAGACACACGAGATTGAATTGCACACCGACAACTTTGTAAATCTTGCACTGCTGGACCTACCTTCGGGCAAATACATGTAAACAAACAGGTTCTTGTCTTGGTCAGAAACTAAAAAGAGAAAAAAAACAAATCAATAAGAGGGAGAAAGCAGATGTTGTTCTACATAGAGCTGTTGAAGCCTTACCTAAAAATCCAAGCTGGTTGTTGTCCACCACAAAGTCTACACTGTAAACCTCGAGGGGTTTGGCATCCTGGTTCAGAACAAGCAACACAGGAAAACAGTCAAATACACACAGGACACAACAACAACATCGACAATTTCTTGAATCAGTAAATACTAAAGTGCTCCAGAGTTGGAGTCGGTGCACTCTCGGGTAGTTTTACTTATTTTATTCTACAATGGTGTTACATCAGGGCTAAAGACGGAGAACAAAATGGCTGTTGTGTGCGAGTAAAAGTCTTAGGTTTCACATCTGTGTGAGGAAGCAAGCTGTTTGTTTGGCTTCATACCATAATGTCTCACAGATGCATTAAACAGTCTCTGGACTGTCGGTTTCTGAGGAGCTGGATCTGTATGTGTGACTTAGTGCATGTCTGTTCGACCAAATGACAGGTGGCACCAGCGTGAAGAGTGAAAAACTTAGTCTTGAGCCCTGTATATAGACCCTTTCATTGTTTGTAAACATTTGGGAGCTTAGCTGGAGGCGGAAAGCTAGATCCCTATCCATTTCCATTGTAGCTGTTGTCATAGTAACGATAAACAAATGTCTAACTGTTGTTGCAAATATCAGATAAAACCTTATTTTACCGTCTCAAAAATCATTCCTCTTGTTCTTGCTCCTTAAGCCACAACAGGACAACATTTTTTAGATGTAGTTTTACACTTATAATCACTAGTTTTAGTTTAATCTTATTTCTCTTGCTCACTTCCTGCCTCCAGCTGATGTCACCGATGATGTACAGCGAAAGGGTGTATTGTATTGTAGTTATTTAGCAAAGCCTGAGCGTGACTCACCCGGCTGACGAGGGACAGCGTCTTGCTCTCTTCCTGGTAGCGCAGCAGAGAGATGCTCTTCATCAGATCTGCCGCCAAGATGAAATGCTTGATGCTGTACATTTGGTGGATGTGGAGCTGTGTGTCGATGAAGGCCATTCCGGTCAGGTCGTTGTCCTTTAGCACCCACAGGAAGATCTGTGGGAACGACAACGGCCTGTTACTGCCTTTTCTTTATCAGGACTCATCTGGTGGGACAGTCGCTATTTACATGGACAGAGTACTCGGAGTGCGCAGTCTGTTTTCTCAGGAGAACTGTCTCAACCTGCAAGCATTCCCACAAGTGGAATGAATGGAAACAGGGCAAGCGCACAGCTCTATTTTGAAGGTATGAAATCAAATCCGCTTAGCACATTTAACAACTAAAACAGTTTCCAAAGTGACTCACAGACAAAGGCAAAACTAAAACCAAAAGCTTCCACTGTGCACATTTAAACTCTGATCTAATGATTTCTTGGCTGTTTGAGCAGTTCAGCTGAAAGTCTTTCCTACTTCATCAGAGTCCGCTGTGTAAATGAAGCAGAACTACAGCAGGTATACAGCAGTCATATCTAGAGTAGAGCAGTCATATGTCTTGTGTTTTGGTGCAATAGTGGTACCTTCTGTCCGATGGAAGAGACCAGGTATCCGCTGCAGTGGCACAGAGCGGTCACGGGACCCTTCTGCTCCTTCTCGTACAGAACTTTGAACTTGTTTTTGGTGAGGGGCTGTCCTGGCTCCGGGACGACCTCGATCACGTCCAGGATTAAGATCTGGAAGACGTGGAAGATATACACTTTTTAAATAAACTGCAGAGGGAGTGGGAATAACCATATCAGAAGGGGATCACCCTCACAATGTACCTGTATTCTCAGAGGATAACAAAACTTGAAATGAGTTGAAAAGACTGGCACCTCTGTGGTATTCAAAGTTAAAATTCAATCTCTTATATGGTGTGTCCATCAGAATTACAACTCTATTTATATAGTACAATCAATTTAATAATAAAATACTACTGCTATAAAATACATACATAATTAAATTTAAAAAAACATACATATTAGTTGCAAGGGCTTGATCACGTAACACCCCTTTACACCTTGGTGATATCTTGACCATTTTAAGCCAAAACAAACACTTGAATAGTGGAGGAGCAACACGTTCTACCTTGACCTTTGAAAGCCACAGGAGGTGGGCTGCCCCGTTTTGGTCGTTTAGTCCACTAAGTAATCAGCTACAATTTTCATTAGTCGTCTAAATGCATGCAGTCCTTGAAATTAAGATTAAGGTCTCAATTTACATAACACCAGTAGCTTGTGGCAGTTCTATCTTTTACTTAGGCCTAATATTTCGTCACAAAAAGATGTATCCGAGTTTTATAGACAGTTGAGACATGGAAGATCAAAAGGAGTGAATACAAGCGCAAATACAAGCGGCCGAAACGAGTTTCTTCTGCAGAGTGGCTGGGCGCACCCTTAGAGATAGGGTGAGGAGCTCAGTCACCCGGGAGGAGCTCGGAACAGAGCTGCTACTCCTCCACGTCGAAAGGAGCCAGCTGAGGTGGCTCAGGCATCTGTTTCGGATGTCTCCTGGTCGCCTCCCTCGAGAGGTGTTCCAGGCACGTCCCATTGGGAGGAGGCCCCGGGGAAGACCCAGGACACGCTGGAAAGACCAGGTCTTTCAGCT
>OMNZ01026598.1:0-11495 GCA_900303255.1 Lesueurigobius sanzi | reverse complement strand
TGTGTGAATGTTTTGCAGGTGTCTCTCAGTCCAGAGTGTGTGAAAGCCCTGATGAAGCTGGTGTACTGCCCTCACTGCCGCGGCCTGGCCTCGCTCCCCCCCTGCTCCAACTACTGCTCCAACGTCATGAAGGGCTGCCTCGCCAACCAGGCCGACCTCAACTCCGAGTGGCAGAACCTCATCGGTGCGTGCCGAGTACTCCATTTTACGATAATTCTTAATTATCGGAAATTAAGGAAGAAAATACACAGAATTTCTCTAAAGCTTAAAAGTGCAAATAGATATCGCATGATTTCAATGCTAAACAATTTGTGCAAAATTCAAAAAAACAAAGAATTTCATTGCTAAAACAGGTAAGTGCTGTTAAAAAGAACAATATGGGAGATTGTCTCTTTGCATAGATCCATTTCAGTGCAATAAATTAAGTAATTTCTTCTTGATCAAATCCGCTCAAAATAAATTTAGTTGGTTTGGAATCTTGTTACGAATTTTGCCTCTGGAGAAAGTTTTATTGCTTGTTTTGTAAAGTTTGCCTTATTGACTGTTGCCTTGTTTTAAACATCCATATAATAATACTGTATGCATACTTTCTGTTGCTTCTTGACAGACACGATGATCCAGGTGGCTTCCAGTTTCAGCACGGAGCCCAGTCTGGATGTCGTTCTCTCCTCGGTCCCATCTCAGATCTCTGACGCTGTGAACTACCTGATGAACAATATGGACTCTTTCACTGCCAAGGTAATGACAACAGCAGTGTTGTTCAAACCTGGCCCCATCACGAAAGATCCATCAGGTGATACACGGCTATTAATTTCCTGCGGGATTATCTCACTCCAGAAAATTGCATCTTAGAATGACTAAATACTTTGATAACAGATGTGGCAGAGGGTAAACAGTTTAATTATAATGTTTAGAAAATCATACTTTTTCTGGTGTAAAAGGGAAATTGGAGCGTGTCGCCTTAGGTGGGATTTAGATAATAACAACATAGCAACAGTGAAAATGGCCCCCAGTGCTGCCATAAAAGCTCTTGCCAAACATTTGTATTGTTGTCGCTGTTGTATTGTTTGTAACCATGCGTCTTTGGTGACATCTAGTGGAAACATCATTGTATTATATTTCATGGATCTCAGAATTCTGCAGTGTGGCTGTTAGGGTGTCCTGTCCAGAGTTTGGTCACCGGGGAGTTCCAGAGGGGGCACTTAGTCTAGGGTCGGGCTTAGGGGCGGAGATCTTTGTTCAACCAGGAAGTGTGTGTTTGAGATTATGACCAAATGACTGGCAGGATGTAGTTCAAGGCTTTTGTTTCGCAGGTGTACCAGACGTGCGGGACTCCTGGGGAATCGGGAACAGGGACGCCCTCAGTCCAGGAGCAGAGGAGGAAGAGCAGCTCACTGACCTCTTCAGAGAGCAAACCATCGCCCACTGCTGGCATCCGACTGGAGATGCAGGTTAGTAAGAAGCGAATAATCATTTATGGGGAGGCAGGCAAAACTCGGATCGCTTAGCATATAAACTTTCACTTTGTGTAATCTTTATAATGGGGTATCCACCTCATTTTGTTCTGTCTTGGGCTGTGTAGTATATAGAATGTAGGTGTGTATTACTGCAAAAAAGACTATATACACACGTGTATGTGTATACATACTAATAATTTTCATTATTGCTATCATATATATAGATATAGATATATAACAATAATGATTTTGATACCCATAATCATTGTTACAAAATTTCTCCATAGGTACCAACATTTCTCCATAGGATTGCTCCTACAGACACAAACATTTTTTGTTTCTCCTTTAATTCTCAAAACTTGAAAAAAAAAAGATTATTAACCTCTTTCATTATTAACCTCTTATTAACCTCTCCTTCCTCTCCCTCTCTCATTCCCCTCTCTCTGTCTCTTTCCTTCTTCTCGAGCTCTCCTTCCCCTCTCTCTGTCTCTTTCTTCCCCAGGACCCAAATTGGGCACCTGTTGGGGTTTAAGAGGTTAATTTTATAACACCAAGTGACGGGGGGTTACATTTACTGTATTTACAATATTAATAGTAATCTTGATGGGTGGGTGATGGGTGGAGGGGGGCAGGGGAATTGGCTTTTAATTGTTCCTCTCTGTGCACTCAGGTGTCTGTCCTCACCACTAAACTGAGGGAGATGCGACAGTACTGGATAGAGCTCCCTGTGGCACTGTGCGGCAAAGTGGCAGAGGGCGCCAGTCCAGACAAATGTTGGAATGGGATGTCCAAAGGAAGGTAATATACTCACTACTGACTCATCGGAAATAGCCTTCAATCTCCAGAAAAATAACACCAATAGCAATGTTTAACAGCAGTTGCATCAAGTACAAAAAAGATCAATCATTTTAGCTAATTAAATATTTAGCTACAACCTCTTTAAAAATATGGCAATAGGATGTAAAAGGAATAATGCATTTTGCAACTCTATTTTATAACCAAAAGAATACTGTTTCTTAGTAGTTCACTGACTGTATAATGGGTTAGTGTTAGAGTTCAGGTTATGGAAAATCATATGACCACAATAATCATATTACTTTCAGTGGAATGACAGCTATGTGTCCTGTTTCCATGTAATTACCACAATGACTGTCTAGTTGCCATACCATTCTTATCCTATTACTATGCTATTACGGAGCTGCAAAGTTAAGTGCTACCTATTTCTCTATTGGTGGCAAACACCTGCCGTAGCCAATTTGTGCCCAAGGCAAGATTGGGCATTGGCACCACTTGAACACTGGGGGAGCTGCTTCTGATATGATTATTTAGGCAACACATGTTCACCTCGAACATTAAACATCTGGCCTTGTGTCAGGCCTTGTCGAGGCGAGGGGGATTGTGTTTTCCAACGCCCAGGAGAGCGTTACCGTCTGGAGCTTGCTCCTGGCAGGGTCACCCTTGGCGGGCCGGTCTTCCAGAGAGGTTCCAGACAAACAAGAACCCACAGTGTGTCAGTAGACTGCAAGGTGGCAACCCCACCAACCGACTATCCTGCGGAGGGGGCTAACAACCCGCCCAGGATAAACCTTTTTGTTACAAAATCAACCAGACAAAGAAACTGGACTGCCCAACGACCACCCAACAAAAGCCATCCTACAGTTCAATCCCGGAGCTACAGGATGGAGGCGGCCGCAGGGCAGGCCCCGCATGGACAACATGGAGTCGCCAGTTATGGAAAAAACTGGTTCAAACAGACATTAAACAGCTCCCTGGAGGCATAAGAGGACCAGGAAGGGCTTGGCTGAAAGCTTGAAACCTGTAATTTCTGACACAAACTACAAGTCTCTATCAATTTTTGTTCCAAAGATATGTGCCAAAGTTTGTAGCATTGTCAAATTTTTACAGCGCAATTTTGACCCCCTCCAACAGATGGCGCCCTAGGCTGGTTTTCTTATTTGGCAAAAGTATATTTTGTTTTACTATTGTGAAGGTTCTCAGTCGTACAGGAGTTGTCCATCCTAGGCAAAAATTCTTCAGTCTTCATCTGTACTCTGTAGTTGAAGTGTAGGATGTTTTGATCTTACTCCAAAGATCGTCATCATTTGTTTTACTAGTTCATGAATTAATTCATCAAATAACATGTTTTTAAACATCTAATAAATAATTATGGCAATATATATATTCCATAGCACATCGTCTCCTGATACTCACACCTTGTATAATGGATTTGAGAACAATTTAATGCCACGTTGATATGTCCACATGTTATTTCACGCCACTCCACGCTCCCCTTATGCTTTTGAAATGCTCAGCTTATGGCCGTCTGATTTATATTGAGTCAAGCCCACTGCGGTGCACAGGGCGGCCCCACTCTCAGTAATCGTTAAAGGCGTGAAATATAGATGCCGGTGTGTCTGTGTGCGTCTGTGAAGGATTGGAGAGCGACCGTGACATACAGACGAATAGAGGGGCAGATTAAGGAAATATAAAAACGTGTGGCAGGCGCTTACCCTGATGGATGGTCTCAGTAGCTCAACAGTGCCACCGCCTGCTCAGTCATTAATATTAAAATAGAAATTTGCACTTTGATGATGAATATGTGGAAGAAAGTCAGAATGTATATGACATATCACAAAGTTACTGATATTGCATCTGTATGGTGATCTTTTTTAATATTGCAATCCCACTAAGGTCTTCCTTACAGACTTCTTCTATACCCACATCCTCTCGTAATGTGTGGCTGAAAAGGTTTAGTTTTAGTCATGATCTTATTCATTTAATAGGTTGCATTCATGTGACAGCTAAGTACTCCGAACAATGAACTTAGCTCAACGGACAAATTTTAAATATTTTGCACAGTTTTGTCACTGCAACTTCCCTCCTTCAATAAAGCCTAGTAACATCGCTTTGTCTCTCTCTCCCAGGTATCTCCCGGAGGTGATGGGTGACGGCCTGGCCAGTCAGATCAACAACCCGGAGGTGGAGCTGGACATCACAAAGCCCGACATGACCATCAGACAGCAGATCATGCAGCTCAAAATCATGAGCAACAGGCTGAAAAACGCACTGGAGGGCAATGACGTGGACTTCCAGGATGCAAGTGAGTCTCCTGTGAGAAAGAGAGACAAATAAAACAACGTTTATCAGGATAACCAATGCAACAAGGCAATAAAGCATGCATGTTAGTTAACATAATTAGTCACATCTACTTGAGACAGAAAAATATGTTTTAGTCTTTCTTAACTTCCTACTGAGATTAACTTTTTATACATGTCATTTTCATGAATGCTAAAGATTACCAATTGGTTTTAAGAATCTTGGCAGCACAATGGTCGAGTGGTTTCAAGAAGTTGCTAGGTTTCTGTGTGGAGTTAGCATTTTCTCCCCAGGGACAACCCTAACCAATTTTGCCCCCCTAGGCAAGATTGGACTTTGCTGCAATATTTATATAACTATTTTGTTTTGAATTCTAAATTTCTAACCAGGGCTGGCCCAAGCATTCATAGGGCTCTAAGCGGAATGATGTCATGGTGCCCTTGCAACATCAGTTTGATTTTGGATACATGCTTATTCCAATAAATGAGACAGAGTCCATTCCCCCACCCTTTATCCTGACTATGTTTTTAAAAGAAAGTAGTCTACTAGTAATTCAACATTCAACATTTGAGGGAAACCCATGAGGCACGCAACACCTGTAGTGTCAAAGATATGCACTACTGGAGGCCCCCTGATGGTCTCTGGGTCCTAAACAGCTACATAGTCTGCTTATTGGGCTGGGCCGGCCCTGTTGCTAACTGCTTACTGTATTTCATCACTCTAAAGCACATGAATACCCCGTTTACCTTTGCTAAAACAGTTCAAAGTAAGAAGACAGTATGAACTTTTTCAAACGAATACATGAATACCTTGTAATTGCATTGACCAACACTCACTGGACATTTAGACAGGGCTGAGCCAGGTAATAATTGCCTTTTATTCCTGTCAAGGTTTTCTCAACATATTCTGGTACTTCGGACCATACTGATCGAAATAAGCTTTTGCACCATCTCGAAATTTGTCCAGAATCCAAAATGGCCAAAAATCAAAAGATGGCCTCCAGGATACCTAAAATTGGCCCTGGAATTTGGATAAAGATCTGTTTTTTTCGCCTGATTTGGTGATTTATGGTGAGAGAAATAATATTCTGTGGCTTAAAAATCATAACCGTGCATTTTTATAGAGCAAATCCAAGATGGCTGCCGGGGATGGTCCCCTGAACTTCAAAGTGTCATATGTCCTGTTCTAGAAGGACTACGCCCATAATTCTGGTGTCTATTAATACGTTTTCATGGTCAAGGAATGCTTTTCTGGAGGTATTTTGCAAATCTGACCATGTTCAGGGGGACCATGCCTGGCAGCCATCTTGAATTTGCTCGATACAAATGCCTGGTAATGATGTTTAAGCCACAGAATATTATGTCTCTTACCATAAATCACCAAATCATGCCAAAAAAACAGATCTTTATACCAATTCCACACACATAGGACCAATTTTAGGTATCTTGGTGGCCATCTTGGATTTTTGGTGGCCATCTTGGATTCTGGACAAATTTCAAAACGGCGCAAAAGCTTATTCTGATCAGTATGGTCCAGAATCTGTTGAGGAACCTTGACAGGAAAAAAATACCATTATTACCTGGCTCAGCCCTGTCTAATGGAGGCACAGCTCACATCGGTTGCAGTTTGCCTTCTTCCTCAAATGTTCAAATGACATTCCTGAACAGATTTCAACCAACTCTCTTCTTACACACATGCCCAGAAACTAGATTTAAAGAAAAAATATCAAAAATAATAAATAATTTCTCTCATGTGATCACCAGGCGATGACATCAGCGGATCAGGAAGTGGCATGTGCGGGGGTGTCATGTGCACACGGAGCAGATCGGGCCCGTTCCCTTACCCACCAGACAACAACCGAGTGAGGGGCACTGCTTCTCCTCTGTCCCGCCCCTGTAGCATCTTACTCCTCTTCCCATTGGCTGTCCCTCTTCTCCAGCGATGATCGACAGCCGCAATCCCCCAACTGGACTCGACTACTGTCTGAAGTAGGACTAAAGCATGAACGGGAAGGACATTGCGCTTGGAAGCAGACACTTTGGGACGAAACTTTGCCAAAAAAGAGGAGGGTTTTTTCTTTCCTTTGGCCATGATAGGAAATAGACAATATTTTTTAATTTGCTCATTCATAATAGTTTCTTGAGATGTCTTGCAAGAAATATGAAGAAAATAATGTTGAGAAGATTTTTTTTTTTTCCCATTTTCACCTGGCAACCGTAAAAGAAAAATATCCTGCCCTGATTCGCGGCACAATCCATGAGACCTGTTCCGAAACTTCACTTTTGTACATGCGTAAGATGTAAAAATGTGTGTGTGTAGCTAAGTGACTGGCACCATACTGAGCCATGAATGTACAGTATATTATTGAATCTACTGACCATGAAATCCCCGTAACCCGTGATGTAGATGTTATGGCGTCCGGTGTTTGTTGGCATACAATGAATCCGATGTGTATATGAACTAATGGGGTAAAGACGACCGCAATCCTAAAATGTACGATGTTGTGATAGCAAGGTTCAAAGTAAAAGGACATTTGTATGTTTTTGTTGATACATCTGTTAAAGCACCTGTATACAAGCACAGTATGGTTTGACCGTAATGAAGGCAGAGACGTGCACATAATCCTGAATCCTTTATTATTTATTGTATTTGAGTAGGTTGTTTTAGAGGGATACTTGCAAAAACAAAGCACAATAATCCTCTCAGCTACGGTGGGTGACTACCACAAACATTTTGTCTTTAAAAGTGCCCTTGAAATGAAATTGTATGTAATGAAAAAATTAAGTAGCTGTCATGTAATATGTGAGACCTAGAGGCAGAGTTTGTTGCTGCTCTAAGTTCTATTCGATGATTTTAAAAGCGGAGAAATCAGTGAACTACCAAAAGTGATCTGTCAAACACAGCATCTATGGGGACTCAATACTGCACCACCTCCAAAACTGGTTGAGGTCCACTGCTGAAGCACATACTCGATGATAATCTCTAAGTACTTGCACTTTTAGGGGCTGTTAAGACTAGGGATGCACCGATCTGACACGATACAGCCAATCCCAGACACATTACTATACAATATCTGAGCTAATACTGAACCAACATGTTTTCGCTGTCACTGTTTAATAACAAAAACAGCTTTCACCAAATAAAAAAATGAATATGGACAGCAATCAATCATCCATCCATCCACCTTCTTCCGCTTCTCTTCTTACCATCTTCTTACCGGTCCCTTATGGCTCCTGCTGTGGCCTTAATGGTCTCTCATCATAAGGAACCGCTCTTGGTCTGACCCGTCGCCTAGGACCTGTTTGCCGTGGGCGTAGGTTCATTCAGGTGCTCAAACCCCTCCACCACAATAGAGGAGTTAATGACTAGAGCACTTTACACTTGGCAGAATAAAGTGCTTTACATAGAGATAAAAAAAAAAACATGAGAAAAGCATCAACGTCATTAGAAAACACTTTGTATGTAATAAACCTAGAGTACTGCAGTTAGTAGAAGCAGTACGTTGAGAAACTATGACTGGGTCACACCATAGACCGTTAATAGAGATAGACTGAGCCTTCCCCCATTGCGTTCAGCACGGGCTAATGAAGCCAATTCATGCTAGCATTTGAACCGCCGCCATGTTGTTTTTTTGGAAACAAACCCATATTATTATAGGTATGTGCGAGTTACCTTCTCGTTTAATGTTGAAAATATTAAAAGACAAAGAACAGGATGGTGAGACAAGCATTTGAGGGCCATATTAACAACACTAGTTCCAATAATGAGTTAAAGAGGGGCCAATAAGTTTACATGAAACAGCCCCGTATGCTAGCATAGCTTCAACCAGAGCTAGCCAGTCATATCCATCAATAATATACACTCTCTGGGTCACACTTGAAGTAATGAGATAGTATTGGCCACTGTTGAAGTCTCAGTTTGTATTGTACTTTGTGAAATACTGTTACAGAGTTACTGGCATACAATGTTTACAATGCGTTAATCACTTCATGTTGAAAGGTATCTACATCACCTTTTCTATCATTTATATTTTCTCTCATTGCAAACCAGTTTCCAACATAAACAACACAAGCGTCGGGTATTGGTAGTCGCTCAAATCCCAAGTTTTCTGGATCGGTGCATCTCCAGTTTAGACCACATAGACATTTGCTGATGGATATGCAATGATTCAACACGTTCAGTCAGTTGGTAACAGCAGAACGACGTGGTGCAAGAGATGGCCAAATCGTAGCCTATATTTGAGCTCGCGCGTGAAGTGCAAACACGTTGGAACTGCTTTAAAAAGTGAGTTGTATAATCAAGACAATTCAGCCGACAGCCGGACGAGCACAGTTACTTGGAACCTCTACTGCCGTTTACTACAGCACGCCTTTTCAACAAGCTGTCATTCTTCTGGATCCTCGCCAAACAGAAGGCCAGATCCTGCCGAAAACTGGGACTGCGTTTTCGTTCTGCTCATTTTTTTCCACTCATCTGTGTATCTTATCGCACATTTCATTAAAACTGTCTGATTGTAGAACTGGTTTATGGCTTGTTTGGTAACGCAGCTCCTGTTCTGCTTGATATAGAATGAGCTGTATGCTTCAGTGCTTGTGCCATGTTCAAGTCTGACATAGGAGCTGACAAGGCGGCTTGAATGACAGTCAAAAACTCGACAAAAGTTGATGCGTAAAAATAACTTTTGGAATAATTCCCTTTTTTCTTGTGGGACGTGAGCTGCACTGCATTATAAATAAACATGGAGATGTTTTTGACAGGCACCACCTCCTTCGTCCTGCTGAGCGTCAAAATGACAATCCCGCATCAGTCTGGGGGGTTGGAAATTAATGAAAGATTTTTTTTTCCCCCCTCATGCTGATTGTTAAATTCAAATTCCACAAATAAAAGTCACTGTTCACCGGCACAAAGTGTGGTACAAGTGCTGTCTTTAAAAATGGCAAAATTGTCAAGGTCGACCTTTTTGAACTCATTCAGTATATTACATTGTGTTTCTACTTCTGCAGGATACTGAATTAGACGGGTTTTTTGTCAAGAATGGTCATTGTAGTGTAAGACTTGCGAATTTGATAATAAATTGTGAGAGAAACTGGACACAAAGTGCTCAGCAAGTCAGTACTACAAAGGTGCTTTTTGGTGTTTGGGGAGCAGAAACTTGAGAGAAAAAAACAACCAAACCAAGACACTCCTCCTGGACTACAATTCTCTATTTACATTTTCTAAAAGCCAAGCTAATACATATTGTTGCTGGTTTCTTCCACGCGCATCGGCTCCAACGAAGCCTTTTTCAAGAAGTGAAGTAGTAATAAATGGGTTCAGGAGCAACATAAAGGCTACACAAATATGTCAGATATAAAACAAATGATTTCATGACCCTCCACTAGATCCTCAGTTGTTGGGGTCTCTGGAGTAATGAAATACATGTGTTTAGAATATGAGGTCTGAGTAACTGTATTCTAGTTACTCCTTCATTCGAGGGTATACTATGTAGTTAAAGGACACTGTAGGCAAAACTCTTTTATTAACTACTGTCACCTGGAAACAAATAAATGTCCTAATATTTGTGTAATTGTTGCACTGATTCGACATTTCTCCATAGAACTATGCGGGAAATTGTAACTTCAATGACCATTATCTCAAAATAGTTTTCTCACATCTCAACATATCCACTTTATAGCACCTACCCACTCCAAACTTTCCAGTCCTGAACAATATTTTATTTAAGGTTTTATCAGAATAATTTTTCAATATATTATTCCTAGGAAACTGTGGCTACAAATGGAACTTACCACCATCAGCATGGAGGGAATGAAGCCCCTTCCTTTCATGTAAGAAGCGCTTTGGGTGTGACTTGTGTCATATGAAAAGCGCTATACAAATAAAATTCCCTTTCCCGTAATACCTAGTTTATTAAATAACCAGACAAGATATCCAAAATCTCTGAATAAATCTTTGTAACAAATACATCAACAAAATAAAACCATAAATTGAAACCTAGCTCTATCCATTATTTAGATTTTGTTGCTGAAAATATAGACAATTACTGTTTTTCCTATTCACCTGCAGTGTCCAATACAGTTGTTATTCAGTTTTAGCTTCATATCGAAAAACATCAATAACAAAGAAAAAATGGCAAAGTGCTTGTTCCTTGTTCAAAAGGTATGGTAAATAAGTTATATATATATAATAATTATATGCAGACAACTCAATTTGAAGGTGTCCTAATTATTCAGAATACAATCCTTTGATTTGACAAAGTAATGAAATATGCTACTAAAAACATTCTAAGTGTTCAATAAGCTATTCTGTAACTAAATAGACTTTCAAAGTAGTCTCCCCAGCATGACACAATCACGACCAACGAGTTAGAGAAATGCTGCTGGTGGTTGGAAATTGCCAAAGAAATACAAGTAAAAAGAGGTCTAAAAGTCTAAAGCCCCGTCTAGACACAGGAAAAGATTTATTGACGTTTAGCGCTGCCTTCACTGTTAGTTTATTATCAAAGTGACCATCGGGTTTAATCCCTAATGACCCGTTTATCCATGAAAGAATGTCCTCAAAGCACTGCTGCAATGTTTTTAACGATTGGAGATAATAAGGGAGTGGTTTGTTCCTTTATGTGTGCTCTGCTTGTGTTGTTTTTCATTGTTTTTCACTCCAAGTGTCTACAGTGGCGCATGGTCTACACATCATGGTTCTCAGCTGGTGGGTCGGGAGCCAAAAGTGGACAGCGGAACCATTTTTAGTGGGTCGCGAACCTCATAGGGAGCATTTTTTCTGTTCAATATTTAGCTGGTGAAAAGAAGACAAAGTTTTATCAGAGTGTATTAGAGTTAGTTATTTTTCCTGTTTTCAGCTTTATAGATTATTTCATGTTTATTCAACAATAATTTGTTTGAAATGTCTGCCCCCCCCCCCCCCCCCCCCCCCCCCCCCCCCCCCCCC
>OMNZ01026595.1:11737-27565 GCA_900303255.1 Lesueurigobius sanzi | reverse complement strand
TAAGTCAAGTTTAAACCAGGACTAAAACAGGTCTAAACCAGGACTAAAACAGTCTAAACCAGGTCTCAATGAGTAAACCACTAACTCAGTTCTAAATCAGGACTAAATCAGGAATAAACCAGGACTAAACCAGGTCTAAACCAGGAATAAAAAACAGGTTCAGTTCATGCAGAGATGTCACTTTGAAAATAAAATACTTTTACTTTTAAAATGTACGGTTGTTCTGGTGGCCTTTAAGGTCATTTCAAGTGTAACAGCTTTGAACCTGCTTTTGTCTTGTTTTGTCATAACCTAGATCTGCGTAGATTTATTAGACTTAGACAGACTTTATATATGTTGTCATTATTTACGTTTTTTTTTTTGTCCCTCCTTCTATTTCTTTTCCTCCTTTTCCGCCTCCTTCTACTTCCTTCCTTTCTTCTCTAAAAGAAAGACAGGGTGTGGGGAAAAAAAGGTGTGAAAAATTCTGTAAATAAAATGCAAAGATATCTATGACAACTATACACAATAATAAATAAATGATCACACAAAAAAAGGGAAATTGTGTTGTCACAGTAGCTCAAATAGTAATCCTAAAATAAAAAATTAAAATAACAATCCTAAAATAACAACAATATAATAAATGTGTGAATAGAATAACAGGGTTTATGCCGGTAACAGCAAGTCAAATTTAATGCTTTTTATGCTATTTTATTGCCCATATTCTACATTTTTAATGCCAGAAATGCCACAAGTTGGTGCGTATTTAATATTAATTTCCATATTCAATACAAATTTTCACACAACTTTTGAACAGAAACAGTGTTTCATTTCTTTCCAAACAGCAGTATAGACACTTTTTTGGGATTTTTGCCCAACTTCTGCAGTAAAACTAGTTGAACAATGTCTTTATTTTTGAAGAATGTTTGATTTAATGCCTGTTTGAATTCTATTTATTGCTTTTTAATGATATTTAAGGCCTTATTTTTGACACAATTCATTTACTGACTTTTAATGCTTGTTAATGCCGCGCAGAAACCCTGAATAAAGAAAGAAATCCAGTTATAGGTTTTCTTCTTGAGTTCAGTCTGACTCCTGATTCGTCGCTCTCATCTTAAATTAAGAAAGCGGCCAGATTCTGCCCAGCCTTACATCCCTGTTGGGCCTTCAATAAATCAAATATTTCTGAGGAGATACAGTCATTGCGATAGGTTTAAAGGCACAGGACAGGAACGACACTCAGAAGTTTAAAAAACTCTTTTATTAAATGTCTATTTTCATTACGTTTATATGTAAAAGTTCTACAACCAACAGTGAGACCAGCATACAATTCAGTAAGTTCTCATCAACAACCACGGATAATAAAATGGTAGAAAGAAGTCACGATAAACACAAATGAAGTACATCATCAAAGTTTGTGCAACTGGAGTGATTTAAGTCCGTGCCGAGGGAAGCCTGTGGACCGGTGTACAAAATGTAAACGAATAAATAAGTGTTTTGCAGAAACTGGCTGCAATTGTCCTTATGTGTGCTCAATGTACATGAACACATCCTGGCATTAATGTTTCATTGCTCAGAGGTTTGTATAGCTGAGACCAGTGCTCCCCAAACATCATTTAGTCCGTTTTCTTCCACTTACTGTTTGGCTTATTTTGACCTTGTTTGCTGGTGCAAGCTACCTTCTTCGTAGTTTAGACCTGTTTGTAATGGAAGTAGTTTGAAAATCACTGGTGCAACCCATACTTTATTTGCTTCACATTATTAGCTAAAATGCAATGAATAAAATCATGATTTTAAACAGACTGTTTTGTTTCATTATCAATACCTTATTTTTAATTCTCTTAATTACAATATTTTTACATGCCTGATTTAAAATGGCTTAGTGTGCTTCATGACATGAGTTTTAAGGGCAGTGGACAGAGTTCCCCATGGTCCTCTTGTTTTACCAATGCCCAACTGGACCGTCAACACACTAATAATACCATACTACATAAAAAAACAGTTGGGCGTATTCAGTCGCTGTCACTGGTCTCACTGCTGGGGTCGCCCTGCACCTTGCTGCGGTGTTGCATAGCTCGATGGTACGCCACTTGCACAGACTTGCGGATGTTTGATTTTCTTCCCTCCAACATCTTCTCTTTGTCCAAATCCTGATCCACTCCGAGCGGCACAAGTTTGGAACGAGGAAGCCACTGCCTATTGGAAACAAAAGAAAGAAAAATAAATAGCTGTTTAGAGTTGTTCATAAACAAAGTAATGGCATGGTTATGGCCAAAGCTATTATACTATACTATGGCGCTTGTTGACGTGGCGGCCATCTTGTGACTGGCCGGTGAGGCTAATGCTAACAGCAAGTAATGTAAAAAGGGGACACGGTTTTCATTGATAAAACGTTTAAATTTGAGATACAGTAATTTTTAAAGTCTAGTAAGTCTAGGTATCTCAGTCAAGGCATATTTACTCTGAAAATGTTTGTTCTTTTTCTAACTTCGTTCGGTGTTTCACTATGGAAATTAGTGAAACACCTCACTCTGTTATCAAAGAACCAGGGTTACGTTAAGTAACCTTAAGTTTTGTGGTCTTAGCACTATTTAACACCATTCATTCTACTGTTGTTGCATTAAAAAAGTAGCCTGGCAAGCCAGACTATAGCATAACAGTGTATAGTCTGGGGTCGCACCATGTGGTTATGGAGTTGTCCATCGTAGGCAAAGATTCTTCAGTCTTCATCTGAACTCTGTACGAAACATCCTACACTCAACTACAGAGTCTTTGCCTACAATGTGTTAGTGAGTGTTGGTGATACCCCAGGGCAGCTGTGGCTACAATAGTAGCTTACCACAACCAAGTGTGGAGTGAATGAATAATGCAATGTAAAGCGTCTTTGAGTGTCCAGAAAAGCACTATATAAAACCAATGCATGATTATAGTTAATATATGTTGAATATTGAATGAATGTTGAATTTAGTGTGGCGAGTGTAGTGTGGAAAAAGTTCAAAGATTTATACACTGATGAACGAAAAGGTAACTAAGAATGAAAGGAACAACACATCCGAGAAGACGTCCCATGAGACATTATTTGTCTACATTATTGAATGCCTTGCACATGTAGTTATAGAGAAGAATGAGCGGAAAAAGTCACTGTCATCATATTTCAAAGTAGGCCGACGCATGTTTTCCCTGACAGCTCTTTCAGTAAAACCACATTTGCCCTAGTTTTTCTGCTAAATGACTGCATCTGAATCCTGTAGGTTCAACTTCCTCTTCATTGCAAGAGCAGAAAGACCCTGAAACAATCACATGCAAAAAACACCATCATAAAGCTTAACATTTCACTAAATTAACTCTCTCCATTGTGCGATCAATAAAGTAGTATCTTATAAACACTGGCTGAGGACTATCACTTATGATCTGCATTTTTTTTTTAACCAAACAGTACATTTGAAAGTGATGAGCCTAATTAAATATATTTGTTTAATTCTAATTTAGCCTCAGGCAAAGTGTGATTCAGTAGTTTTGTGCAACATTGTATGAATAGTTAAAGATCCTTTGTCTCTTTTTATGCTCGTAGCCATGTTGTAGGATGCCATAGTCATGTCTTTGTGGACAGAAGACAAACCTACAGTTGCTTAAGTTTGCTTAACCCGAGTTGGCGTGTCGCACGGAAAGTAAACACTACGCTTGATGAGATGTAGCGTGCTGTACATAGTGATTGCTGATAGATTTTGTTCTGTTTTCTGATAGAAGCAGAAGAAAAGCTCATTGTGTTTATATGATTGTGTAATGGGGGTGGAATTAAATAAGTTTTTCTTCTTTCCCACTCCTTTTCAGGCAATCTAATCAATTGCATCCACTTTATCCCTGTGCCTACTGTGATATATTTTTTGGCTGAAATAAATGAAATGAAAAATTCAAATGTAATCTCCAGATCTCAATAACCACCAGTGGCGTGACAGAGAACAGACGAGAGAAATTTGCAGCGATGATATCTCACCCAGATATCACCACTGCAAGCGGCAAATCAACAAGCCCTATTATTGCAGAAGTCAGATACTCTTCTTCTTAGTGTGTTTTTTTGTTTATGGAGACTTGGTTTAAGAAATATACTGTATGTTTGGGAAATAGGGCAGGGTGATATCGACCTAAACTCGATATCACGATATAAAAAATAAATATCACAATAACGATATATTTGACGATATAATTGACAACGGATCAAATATTTCAAAATCCCAGCTTTATGCCCATTTTTCTGTTATTCTTTTAGCGCCATGCCAATTTCCTCATCAAATTTGATCTACTCGAGTAACATACTGTATATCCTTCAATTCATTTTATGTTTTAAGCACGATGCCACTGGCCCTGACTCCATTACATTTTTATACTTCTAAATAAACATGGAACTGTTGTTTGGTGCATGTTGCACGTGGGGCTGCGCTCCAGTGTAACACTCCTGTGAAGCCTGCATTGATGTGGACAGCGCACTAGCCTGGCCTTAGCCATCTGTAAACTCCAGTCAATTATCATTTCCCTACATGTTACGTCTGGGTCTGATCTCAGTGGCCGTGATACATGGGTTGAATTTCATCCTTGCCATTCAGCGAGCGGGGCAGGCGGGTGTTGTAGGTGACGTCATACATCATGACCAAACACTACCGAATGGGTAAAAACAGATCCAATCGTTTCAAACTTGAACTAAACACCAAACCAACTTTTTTTGCTGTTAAACTGTGTAAATAGGTGTGTAATAGTATTATCTACATGTTCCAGTTAATATTTTGACATTTTAGTGTAAACCTGCCGAAAAGTGTCCTTTTATGCCTAAAACCGAGTGGCTAATGCCCTCTAGAGGTTGAACTCTTAATGTGTATCTATTCCATTGAATTTTGCAGTTATCTGAGGAGGTAGAAGTTGGTGCTGTAGGTAGAAGTTTACGTCATCAGCTCTGCCACGCCTCATCATCCTCCCTAACGCTGTGGTATCACTGTGGCTCCTCCCCCTCATCATCCTCCCTAACGCTGTGGTATCACTGTGGCTCCTCCCCCTCATCATCCTCTCTAACGCTGTGGTATCACTGTGGCTCCTCCTCATCATCATCCTCTCTAACGTTGTGGTATCACTGTGGCTCCTCCCCCTCATCATCCTCTCTAACGCTGTGGTATCACTGTGGCTCCTCCTCATCATCATCCTCTCTAATGTTGTGGTATCACTGTGGCTCCTCCTCATCATCATCCTCTCTAACGTTGTGGTATCACTGTGGCTCCTCCCCTCCTCTTCCGTAGCCAGTTGGAGTTGGATTAGCGAACACACCTCTTTCACGGCAGATTTCAAATTTCTGGTGTGGGTGGAGTAAGGCTCTGGCACGCCCGTTTAGGCCCTCTTTAAAAGGAGTGAGATTGTGAAGATCCAAACCCTCTGTACGAAATGAGTACGAGGTTATGGTAAGACCAGGTTAACAGTGCACTCACACCCAGCAAAACAATATTGCTATATTAAAGCACAGCAGAAACTAAATATTACTGACAAGTTAAGCACAATAGTCTGTAAATGTGTAATCTTATAAAAGGCATCTACCTGCACTGCTATCAACAACACAAAAGAAAATGAAACACTGACCAGGTTCTTTTGTTGTCAAAGAACAGGACCAGGAACAGGTGCTCCCGGGCCTCTTGGGTCATCTGCTCTCCTAGTTTCAACACATCCAAAGGAGGTACAGGTATTGGGACCCCTCGGTGGAAAACACCCTCTCGCGGCATCTTTGGGTCAATTATCTGTCAAAAAGGAAAAAAAAAAGTTAAACATTCAAATTATAAATGAAAGCAGTTTTGTATTAGGTCTCGTCTCTGTTACCAGTGCAGGATACGATGGATATCCTCTACATTTGGCCCAAACCAAATCTAATGCTTCTAGAGAGGCGTAATCATCAGAGGTCATCCAGCAGGAGGACCTGGACCGACTACGCACTACTGAAGGAAGAAAAACACACAGACAGATATATATATGAAATACTGTTGTGTCAGACTAAGATATAAAGAAATTATAGGGTTTTGTTAACATTATTTTAGCTGAACATGCACATTTCTTTGCCTCATCCTATTAATTTTGTGATTACATACAGTGTATTATCACATACAGTGCGAGACGCTGCGTGATCCTCCAACAGAATATGAATCGTTTTCGGTGCCTGACGTCTCCTCGCTGCTGTCCTCCTGAAAGGCTGAACGGGGAAAGGATGCTTTTCCTCTCCCCTGCTTTGAAGGAGTTGTACTGTTGCATGAAAAACAAAGTAAATATTGATATACAGTAGATGTCTGTAACAAAATAAGACCACCTGCATGGATTTTGGCGCTGTTAATTGCTAACTTGTTTGAAACGGACCTGGTTCTGTCAGAGGCCGCACTGCTGCTGCTGCTGGTAGTGGACTCTGAGTCAGAGCTGGAGCGTGGGAGACAGCGCTCGTTTCTGTACACTCTGAAGCTCTCGGTTACCGGCTGGTTCCCTCCATCAAAACCATTACTGGGCAATCCTGAGAGAGAATAGAGTCAGTGTGTTGTGAATAATAAACAGTTGGTAAAGAGTTAACACCTACCAGGGAGAAGGTCGTCATTGTCGCTGTCGCTGTCTGAGCTGGAGCTGCTGTGGGGGCTGCGGGGTCTTTTGCGCTGTCGGGATGATGAGAGCAGTGGCAGCTGAGGGGGTCCTATTGAACTCGGGCTCACACCCGTCCCACCGTAGCCAGTGTCCCGGTTCTTTGGAGGTCGACCGGGTCTTTTAGGAGGCCCTGCCATTCTCGGGTTCTTCTTGGAGAAGAGCACGGACGTCCGACGACCCACTTCAGGAGCTAGGACTGATGAGGATTTGAAAAGAGACAATCATCAGACATAAAGTTCAGTATTTTTGTGACTAATTAATGCTGGACTCTAGATATCAACGGCAATACATACAGCACATTTTGCGACTTATTTTTTTGTGATAATTTTAGGTTAATTTCTCTTTGGCTGCTCTTTTAAGGTGTAAAGAGCAAAGGACACAGCAACAGTAATGGGTCTAAGAAGCTACTGATCCACCAACACTCTGATTCAAGTGTATGTGTGACATGAAAATAAAGTACAATTACTCCCTTATCTTCCCTTAAAAACAATAACATCAAGTTTTGTTTTCCTGTTGAAATCAAACACATTGCCATTGGAAGTACTGTTTTTTAAAGGAAATGTTATGTCTTACTAGTAAGTGGAGTGTGAGTGACTGGTTGGTGGTGGTCCGTTGAGTAGTGCAGTCGTGATTCGGTCCAACTCCAATCGTAGCGGGGGCAATAAGTAGGTTACCACCACAGAGTAAGGATTGAATGAGAAATTGTACCTTGTGAAGTGCTTTGGGTGACTTGAGTCATGTGAAAAGTGTAATACTAAAACAAGACCCTTTCCCTTGCTTTTAAATACCTGACAAAAACTCTGCACATAGAGAATATTTAAATGAAGTACCTTTCCCTCCAATCTCCTGGCTACTGCTCTCTCCGCCTTCGTCGTGGTGTCCTCCTCCAGAGGCATGATGAGTAAGAGAGCCTCGCTCACTTCCTAAAGAGTCTCTACCTCCCAAACCAGAGCTGCCTTCCCTCTGGGCCAATTTTCTCTTAATAACACTGATCTCTTTCCTCAGGGCTTTGGCACGTCGTGATTGGCCAATACTGTGTTTCCCAGTGCTGACCTCATCTAGCCGTGCCTGAAGGTAATGCAGCTGTTCTTCCAGTGGCAAGCGCCTTCGGTTTTCTGGTACAAGCATATCTGAAGACAGGAAAAGCAATGCAAATTCAAATTATTTTGGTATTTAGGTCTTTACATGTACAGGTTCAGGAAACTAAACTATTAAACATCAATTATAGCAGTGAAAGTGGCTCAGGTGGCAGAACAGTGGTTAAATTTAACTAAAGGCAGTTAACTGCCAATTTCTCCTTGAGAGAAAGCACTTCATCCATTTCGGGGTGAGTGTACAGAGATTTTCTTTCATTTTGCAGATTTGTAGAACACTATTCTTATCAGATTTGACCTCAATGAAAACCACAGGCCTCATGACTGCTGAGCGCAGCAGAGATGCTGAAGTTGTCATTGGACAATTTTTTGAGGCTTACCTCATACTAAATGATATTCTACTGTGGTTCTATTATCTAGTGGTGGTTTTTATCCATTTAGAGATTCCTCCAAAATTTTAAACTTAAGCAGAATTGATGATGTTTGCTTGATAACTTACCATCTTCATTTGACGACAGTGGTCGCTCTGCCTCTCTGGCCCGCTCTCGCTCCCGGACTCTCTCTCGGTCTCGTTCTTGTTCCCTCTGACTCTCTGGGCTTAAATCCCGGGGCATATGTAAACCAGTTTCATAATCAAAGCCAATCCGCTCAGCCTGTCGTCTGGCAACTTTTAATACAAAACTACCCATTTCTCTGAGCTTTAGGGCTGCACGATAAAACACTGTGTCCTTGGCATTGTATTTGAGGCAGTTGTTCACAATAAGCCCAAAGTCCCCTTCAAAGGCCTCAAAAGTCAGGTAGCGATGTGATTCCAACAGATTCCACATGGTCTGAAAGTCCATTGGTGTGTCAATATGATCCAGATAGTCGGGAACCTGGGTATTAGGAGGGAAACGGAGAGCTGCATGATCTGGAGTTGACATTGGGATAGTTGACATAACATAGTGTGTGTATATTCACCTCAGCCAGGGGGACAGGCTCAGTAAAAAAGTTATTGGTGTCTCTTTCTTGTAGCTGTTCCAATGTGCTCCTCAAAAGGACAAGCAATGGAGTGAGATGCATCTCTAGCGCCATCTGTTGGACCTTAATCTAAACACAAAAAACAAACAAATGTTTAGGGAAATTATGAAACAAATCGGACATTACAATATGCATAATAAGAACATAAACTATAACAAACTACATAGCATAATATTAGAATAATTTTAGTCTGTGTTTAGGTTTGATTGAGGTATAGTTCTGATTAAAAAGATTGGTATGTCAAATTACGCATTCATTTCTCATATTTTTTTCCATTGAATTTTCCATGTGTTTTCTTCGAAAGTAGATGTAACTGGTTTAGGCAAATTGATGTTACCATTTTGCAAATTTCCTCTTACCGTTTCCCTTTTAAGTTTCTCTCTTTTACGGATGAGTTCCACCAGAAGTCTGGCCCTCTCCAGGTCATGCCTCAGTCTCTGCCAAGCCTTCAGCTGCTCCTTTAAAGCACCGGGTTTCTCCTCACCATCCCTCTGCAAAACCTATATTTACAAAGCAAAAAGTAAATATACAAGGTAATACAAACAGAATCGTATTGTAGTAGCCTGGCTAGCTACATGTGACTGTATATTCCATCTTGCCCGCAGCTGCTCCCAACAATTTCTTTTATCAGCCTACCTCTACTACTATCATTTTTTTTTAGGATTAACCAATTGTATCTGATCTGTCCATCTCCTCATAAGGTTACTGTGAGATTGTTTACTTCTGTAAAGTCAACTTGTGTGGATCAAGTGTAACTAATCTGATGGGAATAACTGAATAAAGCAAGATGGTTAAATGGTATCCATTTACTGGGGGAAGTTGTGGAGCGGGTTGAGGTGGTAAAGGTTCGACATGGCGTTGTGACTGCAGGTGGGTTTGCAGTCTCCGAAGCAGAGGAACTCCGTTACGACTTTGCCTCTTCAGTGTCCAGTAGCTATGGAGGCGCTGCATGAATTGACTTTTCCGTGGTACCGTCAAGTTACTTGTAATTTTACTGAGCCTAAAAAGAAAAATGGATATTAGTGACACACATGTATGTGTATTTATACTGTAAATATTCAATTATCACTGTACAATCTCAATACCGCCCTCAATGAGGTTTGCATCATTGTATATTTTATAAAATGTGTTGTGATCTTTGTTTACACAGTTAACATGTCATATCATTTTGACATGTTTTGTTACATTGTTAGGAAACTGCAGAAACAGACGTCTTGGTACAGATAAATTGATAATTTTGTAATAAGTCTAAAAAGAAAGTATCTCACTGAAAATCAAACCCAGTACCAACCTGTGGGGTGGTATACAGGGCACAGAGACCACTGGTGCGGCTGCTCTTCTCTCAGCTAAGATTTTCCTTGCTCTCTTCATTTTAATCCTAGATTTTGCCTTTGCTCTCTTCGCCCTCTCAGAGCTCCAGCCCTTTGAGTCCTCGTCAGGGCCAATGCTGGGCTCATCGTCCTCCTCCAGTTCTCCTTCACTGTTAGAAGACCCCATGCTGCCAGCACCCGCTCCCCCCAAAGGTCTCGCTGATCCAGGGGGAGTGTGAATGTCACAGTAGGCCGTTTTGCGAACACTGAAAGAGGTGCCATTAGCACCAGTTTCTCTGACAGGTTCCATTTTCATATACAGACCCGCCTGCTGGGCACAGGTGACGTGGAAAGCTGTGTAACAGTTGGCTTTGTGGCACTGGATACAAGCACCCGAGCCACGCTGCTTACAAATATAGCAGGTGAGTTTCCATCGCGCAGGAGGGATGTGCTCAATGCTGTCTATTGGCTCCAAAAAGACAGTGTTTGCAAAGCACACCTAAAACACAGAAATATGTATTAAATGTTTTGCGCTGCATTTGGGGATTGAGTCCACCGGGATCAGGCACAACATTATGATCACATAACTAATATATTATTAATGTCACTTCTTTTAATTATGAATCACATTGTTCCATCAGATCCAAAATGAATTTCAGCATGTAGCACCAGCTGCTCATCATTCGGCCAGACTAAATCAGTCAGCATACCTCTATTACTTTCTTCCATCATGGTATCCCACAAGAGATGCCATTTTTGAGACATGGCTCTGACAGGGTTCTCTAGCTAGTCATCACAATTTGTACTAAAATGACAAAATTTAGACAGAGCCGGTGTTTCTAGGCTGGTGATACTAGAATGCACACCAACTCATTTCGGCCTGCACCTTCTTCAAGGCATGAACACACATTTTTAACTAATTGTTCAAAATAATGCACACAAGTTTTTATTCACTTGACCAGTCATTATTCATGAAGTGATGCCTGATCACAGGAAGAGAACTGTTACCTCGGGGATCCAGAGGGCACACACTACATGTGCCCAGCGTGCATCATCAGTCTGTTTGAAGGCTCCTCCTTTATTCGGACACAGAGCACAGTCTACTGCTCTGCTCGGTGACTGGAGACAGCGTCTACACAACCACTGCCCTTCGGGAATGTAGGGAACGCCATAGCATTCTTGGTGAACGGCCAGGTTACACATGTCACAGAATAGGATTACATTGCTGTTCTGACACTCTCCATCATTGCAGATGCAGCAGACAGCATCTTCATCAATCAAGGTACTTGGGTCAGCCTATCAGGAAGAAAAGATCATACATGTAGTAAGATGCAACCTGTGTAATTAAAGGAAGTGCAATGATGTTACAAATACCTTATTGTGACTTTCAAAGTAAGACTCTTTTTCCAAACGATCCATGAGATACTCAAACACCTCTTGGGGAATAGGAGTCACACCATCTCGTCTGCGCTTGTCATTCATGATGTCAAGCCAAATGTAATCCTCTTCATCAATGTCGTACTCTACTTCCTCATCTAGCTCTTCCACAGATTTCTCAATGTATCTGAAAATTACACAAAGTTTTACTTTTGCGTTTATTCTGAAACAAAGCTTAACAGTATATGGCGCTCATATACCTGTAATATGAACAAGGTCGTGGAGGAGCATCAGGTCGATCTTGATCCAGTTCTCGAAACACAGCTTCAGGGAGCTTCACAGCAGGCCCAGACTGGGCACTGTGATGATGGGATGAAGAGTCACGTTTTTTTTCTTTACTTTTATGTTTTCCCGACTTTGGAGTAGATTTGCCTCCATTTGAAGACTGCATATCACTGCGTTCCTTGCTACTACTTCCCATTTCACTGCCTCCAGCACCACCATCACTACCATTACAGACGCCTCCACTGCTTCCTCCAGTCCCAGATAGTGGAGCATCCTCTGCATCGCTGTCTTCTTCTGAGACAACATCAATATTGTCAAAGATGCTGATGCGGTGAACACGTCCCTGGATTTCTAATTCAACCATGCGTTGAGCCTGTGCATAGGTCATAGTGTCTCTGCTCGGAGAGTGAGAGGGCTCCGACCGACTGGGGCTTCCAGGGGTGTTTCCCCCCGGCCCAGGACCTCCATTACCTCCACTTTCATCTGGATCTCCTGAATCTAGCAGAGGCATACGAGGAGGCCGGCCTTTTCTCTTTTTCTGAGGGATGCTTTGGGTAGGAGTAGGATTATCATGGTCATAATGGTAAAGATGGTACTCAATGCCGCTGTAGCTCTTGTAAACCTTTCGGCAAGACTCCACTGGACATTCATAGGGAGGCTTTGTGGCCCTTAGATTATGACAATAAGTCTTAACGTCAAAGTCCAATCCCATTGTGCCAATTGCGGGGACAGATGCACTTAATCTTCCATCTGCAAAAAAAAGAAGAAAAAAAATCAAATCAGTTGAATAAGGAGCAGAAATGTTTTAGTATCAAAGTATTGCACCAAATTCTACCACTAAAGTAGGCTACATACAAAGTAAGTACACATTGTTTTCAAAAAGTAGATACATAGTAACAGTAACAGATAGAGTGACAACTTATACATACAGAGGTTACGTGTGTAAAATATGCATAATCTCTATTTATTGTGTGCCTCTCTTGGTTTTCTGTTAAAAGGCAAAACGCCTTTGTAAATAGTCTGGCTGGCCAGGCTCCTGCACTATTGCTATTACATGCTATTACTGCATCATAGACATACGAGTAAAAACGGTAAAACAAATGCTCAGAAACAGTATGTAAAGCTTTTTGTCACTTAGATCAGACATTCTGTAAACCTTTAGACCTATATCAATTTACCACAAGTAAAAAACAAGAACTAATGTTCATTCAAGAGACTCGTACTAGTGTAGTGATTACACCGCACTCCTTTAAAAAAAATAACATTTTAAACAATATCTCAATGAAAACAAAATCAACCTCTAAAATGTTGACCAGACTAACAGCTGGTTAACTTATAACTATAAGTTTAATCATATAACTTTGAGATTCAAATTAGGATCATGCAGAAACGAGTACTCCACAAAAAAAAAACTATAGCAATTTCTTTGTATGGCCTATATGATTTTTAATGACTGCACCAAGTCAGAAGTTTGGAGTGAACAATTTGGAGGCATAAATTAGCAACATCCATCCTTTTCCATTCTTCAACAATGACCTCTTTTAGAGACTGAAGCTGGATGGAGAGTGATGCTCAATGTGTCTCTTCAAAATCCCCCAGAGATGTTCGATTGGGTTCAGATCAGGAGACATACTTGGCCACTGAATTACTTTCACCCTGTTCTTCTTCAGTAATTCAACAGTGGCCTATATTAGGGGAGTTTTTAGGATCATTGTCAAACTGTACAGTTACCAAAGTTACGCAGTGATGGAGCATCTTCTCTTTCAGTATAGAACATTATTTCTGTTAATTCATAAGATAAGATAGTTTAATTGATCTCACAATGGAGAAATTTACTTGTCACAACAGCTCTTAGGACAGTATCACACAGGGGGGTGCACAAAGTCAGGAAAAGTGTCATCAAAGAAGCAAAAACAACAGGTAATAGTAATAATAGTAACAATAAAATAAAATAGAATAAAGATAGTCTCTTAGTGTCTCTCTGTAAATAAACTGTACAAAACATCTCTTAAGCACTAAATAGATTAAGTAAAATAAAAATAAACTCTAGGCCGAATTGTATGATGTATTCATGATGAATCAATGAAATATAGCTCCCCAACACCAGCAGCACTCAAGTCACTGCCACCACCATGCTTCACTGTAGGTACTGTGCATTTTTCTTTGTTGTTTGTAGCACCCATCCATGCCATTCCTATCCAATGTATGCTTTATGGTGTCACAGTAAATGATCAGCCCAGTTTGGCTTTCTACGTCTTTAGATAACTGCAGTGAACTTGCATGTTGATTTTCTTCAACCCTTCTCATCAGACAACACTTCTGTCAAGGTCTTAACTTAAATGAATGACCAGGACGTCTCTGTGAGATGGCTGCAGTTCCATCTTTTTTCAATTTTTGTATCACTTTTGCAACAGTACTCCGACTGAAGTAAAGCTTTACTGATCTTATTATAGCCTTCACGTTTGTGGTGCAAATAAATTATTTTCTTTTTCAGGTCATTTCACTTCCATGTGGTGCCATTGCTGCAGAAAGCATGAAATGGGAAAGGATTTTCTTTCAGTAACACACTTTTAAAGTGTTCTGGACACCTGTGTGATGGATAATTAGACTCATATGTGGTTGAATTGTTATTAAATTAGGCATTTGTAGAGTAAAACGTAGCTTTACTTCAGATACATTTATTGGGATGTACTCATTTCTGCACGATCCTAATTTGAATAAAACCGAAAACATTGTTCTCAAAGTTATATATTTAATCTCACTTTCATGCTATAAGTTAACCAGATGCTACATTAATTTACTCATGTCAACATGCTTGCTTTCAATAAGATATTGTTTAAAATGTTACTTTTGAAAGGGGGTGTACTCATTTATGCTTTGCACTGTCTGTCAGTCCAGCATCCCACAGTTTCCCTCCACAATTAATGCATTCAGCCTGGAGTGGCGTCTACAATAATATTTAACAGGGGGATACATCGAATTAAAAGGCGTTTTTATGGTCAGAATGCTATGTTTAACATCACGAATTGTGAGGGAATGTGGTAATGCTACTTTATTTGTAAAAGAACAAAGAGCTGTCATAATGCTCAATACATCTTACCATTACCCCCCTCTGTGTTTGTAAATAAAGATATACAAGTTAAAATCCATTCCATGCACACAGAAAATGACCAAGAAAAATTAGGCTAAGCTTTTTGGCAGATTTGGTGTTACATTATAAACACTGAACACTTACTATACTCCACGTTCCTGAGGACTGCGCCCCCGGGAAGCTCACGCAAAACCAGAGATGTCCCAATCGCCTTTAATCCATCAGACCATTATATAACAGAACATAGTAGCTGTACGTTTTCTAAAATATATACAAAACAAATACAATATCCCGATTATTCCATTGTGGAGTGTGGAATCAATTCAGGAACTCCTCTAAACAAAAGGGGCGTCCATTGCTGTCGCGTTACGTCGTATCCGGGGTCTAGCACATTCGCTACATGAACCGTGTATTTTTGTTCTTATAATAAAAAAAATAATTTAGCTTTGCATGCTGTTGTAGTAAGAGCAGTATTATTAAATACAAAAGGCTTCTTTGCTTAGTTATCAAATTTATTTTCCGGGTAGAGTCGCGTATCTGCCGGTAGGCTGATTAGGTACCGTAGACTTTATGGTACGTACGCACGTACCGTATGTACGTTCCATGCTCCATGACATGGATGTATGAAACTAAACTACAGAAATTAATTTTGTCCTTCTTTAAGCATGTGAGCGGCGTGCAAAATTAGACCTTTTGACTCAATGATGATGTTGATGTATACTAAATTCAAATAAAACATGTTACTATGTGGACCCCTAATGGACAAAGAAGGAACTGCACTACAGCATACCGTGTTGGGGGTAACTCTTTACAAAAGTAACTAGTTACAGGAATATATTACTTTTTTCAGTAACTGAGGAATATAATATATATATATATATATATATATATATATATATATATATATTACAAAATACAGTAATATATTAGTCATTACAATTTAAGTAACTCAAGTTACTTAAATTGTAAACTCCCCTAAATAACATGCAGCACCAAGTTGGATACTGGTAAAGAAAGGTTC
>OMNZ01026595.1:0-11654 GCA_900303255.1 Lesueurigobius sanzi | reverse complement strand
AGAAAGGTTCGTGAAGCCAATGTCAGAAAAACAAAACGTAAAAGACCGTGGTGAAGTTAGTTTCATAAAAGAATATGGACGGCTGAGGAAAAGGAAATCTCTGACTGCACTTATGCACTGCGGCATTATTCTCACCATTTTCAATAAATATTTTGCCAAATGTAACTCAAAGTAGTGTAACTCAGCTACATTTTTGCAACAGTAATATGTAATACAGATTACATTTTTAAAGCTGTGATTAGTAAAATAGAATATATTACAATTTTAAAGTAAGATACATACTGTATATCATCAATATCCATTGAGTTGCAGAAAAAGGCATGATATGCAACGATCTCACATACGATGCATTGGAGTAGGTCCCCTATGTTACATTAAATTTGAAAACAAATCGTTAAGTAGTTTGTTTTCAGCAATGTGATATACTTTATTCAACCCCCAGGGGAAAGTAAAAAATTTGACCAGACAAATGTAATAAATTAGGCTACTAAAAACAGCACTCAACTTAGAGAGGAATCTTTATTTAAGTACCGTACAGTACAATTTGTGGAAACTGTACAGTGGAATTTTCTTAAAATAGCAGCATAAGAAACACACAGATAATGAGCTTTCAACGTAAAATACATTTTAAAAATATCATCAATACCATCATAAACGAATTGATTGCACAATAAATCTACAGTGTATGCTGTAGGTCACCCGAGATGACAGAACATTTACCAGTGGTATCCTTAATTAGATTTGTTTCATTGTGTGATTGTTTGCTTGGTACCTTAACATGGAGCCAGCTCTGTGATTTGTCACGGTCTACATTTAGCAGGCTTCTGTTACATACACCAGAGATAAGGCTTGTGGCAAGGCCACGATCAAAGCTTTGTTAAAATAAATTGCACTTTTAAGCCTCAAACGTTCACATAATAGCTACATTCTGATAAAAGCTCTACCAGAGACATGTATAAAATAACTATGTACAGTATACTTGGCTCTGGACTCTAGCTTTCCTTTCAGCAAAAGTCTAAAACAGGACCAATCCAATGAGGCTGAGTCCCACTGAACCATTCAACCTGAAGAAGTGAATTTTGGCTGCTGGCGTAAAATATCTTTGCCACTTTAGTCACACATCATAGGTTTTAACAAGGCAACTGTACATCTCACCTTTATGGCAATTGTCACAGGTTTAAAGTAAACAAAGAACACATTTTATTCAAATAAGAGCATATGTTGTAAAAGTGCAGTACTAAAAGTGCATTTATGAAAAACAGAAAGTCTGAAATTAACTAAATATAAAGACTGCTCTCAAGTTACTGTTCATTAACATGTTTGCAGACATTAACAATTTATTAACAAAATAAAATAAACATTGTCCAAGGCACTACATTACCCTTAATCATAAATACTGTAAAGTTTCTCTGTCCCAAACCAGTGTTATACTAATGTAGTGTTTGTACATAAAAACAGGAAAAAGTAATTCCCAAAGGAAAAATAAATGTAGTTTGATTATATGTAATTGGGAGTGTGACCAAAGCTGGAAAGCATTAGGTATCCAAGCATACATTATTGACACTTATGGTATATAGCTTTACACACGTACCACACACACAAATAACTACACAGAGATGTTGTATCAAGAATATATAACACTTGCATCTTGAACACACGTCGCCCCTGAAGTGTAGAGTCCCAATTCCAGTTCAAACAATAGATTATGTAGTCCTAGCAGTTTTTGGACATGCACCATTCTCAGCCATGTGCATGACCATGGGGTAGGCTTGCATCCCCGGGTTGGCCATCGGTGTAATATATGGCATCATTCTTGCAGCACCGAGCAGACCTAAAGCCGGACCCGCAGAGCCGACCATAGAAGCAGGCATCCCGGGCCACTGCGAGCAAAGAGAAACAGGTGCCACGCCGGCGAATGATCCTGAGGGTAAGAGATACGTAGGAGAGAGCATGGCGGAGGAGGTCTGACCATGGCTTTTGTGTAAACCAGGGCCTAAAGCAGCAGTCAAGGGGCAGGAAAGAGGCAGCTGGAACTGGCTGCAACCAACATTGGCATGGTATTTTATCTGGAAAGGAAAAGAGTTTACAAATGGCACAAAATAATGTAGCTTCATGTTGAGTGTCACACAGGCTGAAGCTAGGAGTGATCCAAAGTCATCATTTTAAGTGGTCCGTCCTAAATACCTCGTGTGTAGCCAGTCTTATGGGTGGGCCTTTGCCTTGTAGTTCTTGTTGCCGTTGCTGTTGTTTCATTTGATTGAGCGTGGGCCGAGGTTTATGAGATGCGGAAACAGTTTCCTTTGTCCAGTCGTCCACCAGTTTGTGAAGGTCTTGTGTGAAAATGTCTTTTTTGTTGTTGCTGTTGTTGGTTTGGACCTGAGCGAGCCGTGGGAGTGGCTGAGGAGTTGGTATAGGTGTGGTCTGTGCGGGCTGGGCCTGATGAGAAGCAGCCTGAGCAGCAGCGGTGTTGATGGAAGACCCTAAGAGGACAAATGAATATTAGCCATTGCTCAATACATTTTAATCTATTGACTGTAGTCAAGTTGCAGAAATATTTGACGTGTTGTGATAGTACAGTAATATATAGAGTACCGCCAATAGATTGAGAAACACATTGCAGTTACACACAAATAAACTGATATGCAAGCAATGTGGCAAAAATGCCATGCAACAACAAAAGTGAAAACAAAAAAATATTACCAAATAACAACAACACACTGTAAATGAGACAGATACAATGCATCTAAAATGCACATTATAATCATAAAGGTTTGAAAAGTAAGGACAGGGTCAGACACAGAGTAAAGAAATAAGATAGTTACTACTACTGCGCTCTTTGCCTAGACATAGTCGTTTCAGAGTGGACCCTAAAAAGGTAAACAGCACAGGACAGAAAGAGTTAGGCCAGAACAAACTGCACAGTAAAAGTCAGTGGACAAGCTTCTTCACATTGATCTATAAAAACATTTAGGGAGAGAAAAGGTGAGGAGAGGATATATGATGTATGCGAGTGTGAGACGAGAGGTGTATCCCTTCCATCTATGAGCTTGTGACTGCACTTTCTGTGGAGTCCTCTTGGTGACTCCTTTTATACTAGTCTTCTTTCAATTCTTGGGTGACAGGAGAACCGTCTAGATGTGTGGTGATATTTCTGTATCTTGTTTAAGACAGTGCGGTTACTTAACTAAAAAAAAACAATGTATTGCCATCTGGAATAAAACATGCTGCTTTTTAAGGAGCACTGTCACTGCAGTTTTAGATCCTGCCAAAATGACTCAAATTATGTACAAAAATAAAACAAACAAAAACACTCACACAAGGCACAGACAACTAGAAATTCAAGCTTTAACCCAGTACATGCAGGTAGCTGGTAGAGAAGGGGGAAGGTAATATTAAATAATTAATATTGATGATACAGCCCTTTGAATGGTGAGCAAGTATCCTTCAGTGCCCTGTCTGGATCATGCAGTCTTCTCCATCCAAACATGAAGCACAGAGAGCACCCCTCATAACAACGTGGACACGGAGACAAGAGTGACTGGGCTTTCTACTGCTAAATATAACAGCATTATTTGTAGACTTGGGGTATGTTTAAATTAAGAGAGGATGGAGACACACAAAAAAGTTATAAGTGCATAATCTGTCCTAAAATCTATCGACCAATAAATGGTCACATGTTTGGAAAGGCCAGACGATTTGCAAGATGGAGTCAATGGACAGTGCATGGGATAGCAATTTGGCTACTTGTGCCATTGCAGTTAGATTTATTTGATGAAATGTTCATTTGAAAGGAGCTAAAGATGGCAAGTGTCTGGTGGCAAAATCAAAGCTAGAACATTTGTGAAACTGGCCAGATGAAAACTACTGCATGTTAACAAAAGACATGGAAACGAAAGTGAATAAATAGAATAAACAAATACAAACAGATGGACAGAGACACAGGTCCACTGAGGAATCTAGTGCGTGGTTTGCTACTAGATTTATAGGTGACTCTCTCTGTCGTTTGGTGGTAAACAGTCCAGCCTGTGAAGATGAATATAAAGGAAGAAGAGAAGAAACAAGAAAGACACATGTGAAAGCGCACAGAAAATGGCATGAGAAACCCACACTATTTATAAATAATAATAATAATAAAAATATTACCGGGAAAATATATGAAAAGTATCTCACAAAAGAGCTGTAATAATAAAAACAGTGTGTGCTTTAAGTATATTACATGGATGGCACTAAATATTTGTTCAAAGTTGGGAATGTACAAATAAAGATGTACATGACCAAGCCATGAAGAACCAAGGGGGAAAAAAGTTTAACACTGAAGAACTTCCAACATAAAAAGCATAAAACAAACTGGCCAATGTTACATGGGTTTGGAACCAGATCTATGTTGAGAACACTGTTAATTTGTGGTCCTGCTCTGCGTTTGAGGTCAATGTTCAGTTCAGCACAAGAAATATGACAGAGCACCTTTACTTGCACTTTACTTAATGCTAAATAATACTTTTTGAGCTTTTAATGTTACATCTGTTATATTACATCTTCATTAAAAACATACCTGGAGTCATGTTCCGTTCACATGTGTAAGTAGTCTTTCTCCCTTAGCTCTAATAGCTACACCTACACACAATGGGCCTCATTCATGATCTTCGTAAAAAACTGTTTGCACCTGTGTCTTGAGGTTGGTGAATGCCAAATAGGAAGCGCGTGCGTGTTAGGACCAATTCAATTCAAATCAATTCAACGGAAATCGATGTCCTTCTTCAAGGAGAAACGGAAAATAAAAATATACTGCGCTCCACGGTGGCGCGAGTGCGCGCATGTTTTTGGTTATAAGCCACCTCTTGTTCGGTCTGTGGATTCGTTAGTGGTGTCATGAGCCACGGTGCCACCCGTACCACCCGCGGTCACCTATAAAAGATTGGGCAAATAGCTAATACATTTCACTGCATGTTATACTGTATGTATCTATGTGTATGTGACAAACTAAACTAATAGCTGAATGGCCATGAAACATGCCAGAAAAGTTATTTTTACGCACCAATAAGGTATGAATGGTGTGTGCCTCCCGGGTAACGTGGCACCACATCGAGCAGGATGTATTGGGAATCCGCTATGATTTGTACATTAATTGAATGGTAACGCTTTCTATTGAGGTATGGAAATGGATCAGGTGATGGAGCTTTAATGCGCACGTGAGTACAGTCAATGGCACCGATAATGTTTGATAAGCTGCCACTGAATGAAAGCCAGTCTCCTGCGCATTTAGTCCTATTTATAAGCGTCGGCATTAATTGCAAATTGCATCTTCATGTACATTTTAGCTGTAATGATTGCCATTAAGAAAACTAAACTAACAAGTTATTTCTGACCGGACATAAGGTTTATGTAGTGAATTATACTTATATTTACATATTTCCTGAAATTAATCAACACGGTGCACTTTTTCTTTCAAATGTTATTGGACTATTTTTTAAGACAGAAATAAGACTCCAGTTCCATGTTGAGCTTGTGTACAGAACTGGACATTTTTTTGCGCGTACGATTCTTCCTGACTGTTCGTAGGATTGTTCTTCCAGACGAACGTTTTCCGCTAAGAACAAATTTTGTGAATCCCAAAAACCGACCTACGAAGGCGTTACGAACAAATTTGTTCGTAAGTTCGTTTCGTGAATGAGGCCCATTGTTAGGTAATAATGGAATACATGTATTTAGAGTATTCATTTTGAGTTGCTGTATTTCGCTACAGTTACCCTTTCATTTGAGGGTATTTATAATACAGTTACTTCCTCAAATTCTAAGGAATACACTGTGAAGCTAAAATTTTAGCTTCATATTCAAGAGAGAAAAGATCAAAAGGACCAGGGAAAAGTTTAGTATGTGCTGTGCTCCAGGTGGTGGTCAATAAGTTCATAACAGGTGGTAACAAGCATATAGCCCACATTTTTAATTGTATGCTATCAATATCAATACATGTTATTCATCATACATTGCATTTATACATGTAAATATAATGCAAATCAATATTAAAGTATTCAGAATACAGTATCCTGATTGGACATGTTAAGCTAAGTATTCAGTATTCTTCCCAACACTGCCTACACATGACAGAATGTTGCAATTTATATTTGCAACTTGATCTGGCCCCTGTCCTGCCTCAACTACCAGTTTATCATGATGGTTGATTGTTGCTTTTTGATCAGTTTATCTTTTCAGTGCACAGTAGATTCTTTACCGGCATTGTTGATAACTAAAATCCATGACAATATAGAATATTATATTATCATTATTAATAAATGCCAAAGCTAAGCTATCCAAAGTAGTTTATACATTTCTTTGTTTTATTAATGCTTAAATCATATAAAATGCAATGTGTAATAGCAGAACAGAAGAATGAAGTTTACAGACTATAAAATCATCCAGAATCAAAGTATATTGAATACCTTGAGCAGCTTGTGTCACCATTCTGTCACTATGTCCTCCGGTGTAGATGTTGTCCGAGGAGAGGGAGCCCTTCAAAGAACAAGGCTGCTGGGTCTGCACTTGGACCGGACCAGGTCTGAGCGGAGTGCTGGACCCAGAGCTCACACTGGAGACTGTCGAGCCCTCGGACAAAAGGGAGCTCTTGGCTGGAGAGTCTGATGAACTGACTGCACTTTCGCCTTGATGAAAGGGGAGGGAATTACGACAGTTAAAACCTGGAAAACAATGTCAAATCTACATCGACAGCAGTACCGCCTACAAACTACAACTCTGGACACACATAATTTACCATGGAACTTTTAAAACTTATATCACTGACCCATTTATACGTTTTGTGCGCATCTTGTACCTTTGTATCCTATTGTAAAACTGTGAAATCATAATAAGGCCTATTTAAAAAGGGAAGATGTCAGAGTTTAACCATCAAACATGCTTTTCACACACCTTTCCTGTCACTAGTGGACGCATTGACATTATTTCTGAGCTGCTGCACCAGTGGGTTCATGAGCTTTCCGGCCTTCAGCTTGTGTTTGCTCGTCCTGCGTCTGCGTCCGCTTGGGGGAGCTGCGTGGAGAAGGCCGACACTAGGGGGCAGTGTTTTTCCTAGTTCCTTGTACAGCCCCTCAATCTCATTCCTCTGGAAGGCTTGCAGCTCAGATATCTCCTTCATGTGTCTAAGGAAAAGGAGGGTTTTTAGAAAAGAAAAAAAAACGTTTTAAATGGTGTTGGAATACTGTATTAACCAGCTATGTATTGTATTATTAAGTCAAAGTTCAAATTTACTTTTCTCGCAGTTTCTGCAGCTCCCTCTTCACGTCCGCATCTTCAAACTCCGAGTCGTTGTCGCTGCTGATGTAAGACGACTGGGTGTGCCCCGGAGAAGGCGTGGTGGCGTGGCCGTTCATCGCTAGCGACGGGCGATTCGGCAAATCCGCGCTGTGCTCGCTTTTGCTCCGCCCACTGCGCCTCAGGAAAGCCACCGCCCGCTTCATGAGGTCGCTCCCACTGTGTTCAGACAGTGCATGTGGGGGAGGAACCGAGTGCGACAGGGGCGGGGCCATGCTGCCGCTGTCCTCATCTGCGGAGTCCGAGTAAAGGTGAGTGGAGTGGTGACGCTGGTGATGTGTGGAGGCATCGATCGTCTTGGCTCTGGGGATCTGCTGAGGCGTGCTATTGGGGCTGGAAATGGGTGTGGCCTGGTACAGGTTTGGTGGAGCGGAGTACCGATTACTGGAAGGCTTGGATACTTCCGAACCGTTTTCGATTGGCGCGTCAACTCTACAAGACTTATTAGACTTGGATACGCTCTTGGTGTGGTGGTGGGATCCAGCCGTGCCATAAGAGGGAGCTAAAGAACTACAGATGCTTTGACTAGTCTTGCGTTTCTCTATATTGCAAATGGCATCTGGAGGGGTGGGAACGACCTGGAAAAACATCAAAGTTTTAGTCCAATGAGATATTTATAGCGGCCTGTTTCAACAACTAATTAGATTTCATGTAAATCACTGAAATGTTAATTTACTTACTTGGAAACGGCTTTTAGAGCAGGGGCCATCTTTGTTCTGGAATTTGTTGTCTAACAAAAAAAAAAACATTTTACAGCAAATTGTTGCCGGAGCTAATAAATGGGTAAAAAATGGAAACCTACCAGTTACAGAAGAGTCTGTTGCACCATCTGCATGCTCTGGGATCTGTGGCTGAAAAGTGTAAAACACAAACTATTATTTACTTTTTGAAAACAAACTTTTCATCATGTTAATTCAATTCTTAATCATGAGGTGAATATTAATGAACAGTCATTTTTTTGTTACCATTGGCTCCCCCTTCTTCTTCGCCTGTGCTCCCTCTGTGCTTTGTCCATCTGACCCTGGTGTGGAGCTGATCTCTTCTGCACTGGAGGCCTGTGCATCCGACATAGTGTTACACGACTGAGAGGGGGCATGCTCCTGATACAGAAGAGTCCTTAGTTTCTCGTCTAAAGTCTTTATTGTGCGATCCACAAACTCCACTCTCCGCGGCCCCTCACTGTCCGACTCCCCCTGGTGCCCACTGGTCACCTGTTGGCCCGATGAGGACTGAGACACTTGATGTGCAGGACTCTCGGGCTGCGACGTCACCGAGCCGGGTTGCATCGATGAAGCGAAAGGTTGCTGCAACACCACAGGCTGTTGGGAAGCCACTTCTCCTAGAGGGCTCGTTTTATTGGGATTCTTTTGACATGACGCTGCACTGGGATGGGCCGTTTTATTGTTGCCATGCACCTCCAGGGAGACGGGGGGCACAATAGCACAGCATGGCATATCTGTTACCATAGCGATGCACGGATCCTCCACAGAAAAAGAGTGGTTGAGACTAGCGCTGGGGAGGATGGTTGCACTCGACTGCGGCTGCTCCACTATCTGGGCCTTGCTAATGGTTTGGTCCTGTGGCTGCATCAATGAGGTTTTGTCTGTAGGGGGCAGCGTGGAGGAGGTGGAATGGGACAAGGATGCAGCACGAGCAGACACTGCAGCACTGGTGGTACTGGGCTTGACAGATGAGTTTTCAGATTCTGGAAAAAATTATAAAAACGAGGGGGGAAAGTATGCATTACTTGAAGAAAAGATTAGGAGTTATTGAAGAAGCCTGGGTCCCCTGAGAGCAGTGTTACATCATTGACCGCACACACCATAAGGCGTTGTCAGCACAAGAGTAATTTCTGCCATTCATTTCTGCCTTGAACCACTGCAGAGGCAACATTATGTAACCAGCGACTGAGGAATGCACACTCACGCATGTAAGGCTATGAAACAAACAACAAAATCAAGCTATACTTGAAGCATCTAAAAATATCCCAAAGTTTGATATGTTTTATCTATCAGTAAGATGCAACATATTGAAATTAACAGTTTTATCATTCATTTTTCTAAATTTCACATAATTTTCAGATGAGCTTGCACTAAAAAACTATAATATAATAAACTTTCAGAAATCAGTATAGGCTTGGTTTATTAGGGCTGTAAATGAGATTCAAAGTATGAAGGCAATGATACAGAATGATGGATGTTGCAGCCTACCGTGATCCGTAGAGGTCAAAATGGTTTTCTCCGAGTCGGCAGTGGGGATTTCGGCCACCGGGCAGATGATAAACCAGCGCTTGCCTGTGTGTAGGACTTTCAAGCACAAAGAACGCCATCAATACACATCTGTTTTCACCATTTACAGTGCAGCTTGCTTTTACGCTTAGTTAACCCTATAAACCCAGGATTAAACCACATCTTAACAAGAACTAGCCCTTTAAATCCAGGTCTAAACCAGGACTAACTCTGTAAACCCAGGACTAAACCATGCCTTAACAAGGAATAACCCTTTAAATCCGGGTCCAAACCAGGACTAAGCCTATGAACCAGGACTAAACCACGTCTCAACAAGAACTAACCCTTTCAATCCAGGTCTAAACTAGGACTAGCTATATAAACCCAGGACTAAACAAGAACTAACCCTTTAAATCCAGGTCTAAACCAGGACTAACCCTGTAAACCAGGTCTAACCCAATAAACCCAGGACTAAACCACGTCTTAATATAACAAGAATTAGTCCAGGTTCAGATCTGGATTTTTAGCCTAAGTTAAGACCTGGTTTTGTCCTGGGTTTAGACCTGGTTAAGATCTGGATTTAAAGGGTTAGTTCAAGTTGAGGCCTGGTTTGATCTGGATTTAAAGGGTTAAAGGGCAGAAATACATGTAGAACTCACCATTTTGCTGGTATACAAATTGGGGGCTGCTTGGAAACACAACCTTTGAGCCCTAAGAAATAGAGAAATACATTGTAGTGATAATAATATAAATTATTTTGAAAAAGCCTGATGCAAATGAAGCATTTCTACATGGTTTTCTTACTCCTATAGCGGGACCAAAGCTAATCGTGCTTAAAAATGTGTCATAAGGATGAATGTACAGCACAGGCACCAGCAGATTATTCGATTCTCTCAACCTTTCATTTCTCACCTCCGTTTCCAAGGTGCCGTCTGAATTGCTCTGTTTGGGGCTGCATCCCAGATCATGATCCTTCTCGCCCTCCGTGTCCTCGCTCAGCATGTCCTCGGCCTTCTCCACGATGTCCTTCAGCTGCTCGATAAACATCTCCTTCTCCAGAGGCAGAATGAAATCATTTTCCACCTAAAAAAGGGAAATAGTCCAGCAGCTTAACTCCAATATGTATAAGAATCGTTCAGTTTGTGATAAAAGCATGAAATTTGGTACATACATATAGCCAAAGGCATACCGAAAAGATTTGGATATGGAGGAATCATGAATTTTCAACATGGCGCCCATGGCAGCCATTTTTCAAAATGGCCACCAGAAACAGCAGTTTTCTTATGAGTGATGAATATAATGTGACATTGTACACAGAATTCGATTAATTAATTACCATAAGTGCTTGCTAATGTGTTTTTTGGATTTGACATTTTCATTAAAAATTAAAAATGGCCACCATTGTTTCCAGACTGGTTAGATACGCATAAACTCTGTGTCGAATTATACATTTTTCTTGATGCATAATTTGAATTAGCAAATGTAGAATTTCTGAGAATATTTGCTCTATCTCACAAGACATATGTTAAGTGAGGCCAAATCTAGGGTCTATCACAAGGAAGACTATTCACACTCGCCTTCACAGAAGCAGAGGGCAGTGCATTGCAACTGAGCTTTTTTGCACTTGCAATGCCCAACACAACCCTTCTTACATTTGCAAGAGACAAGTTCATAACTGGACTGGCCTGCATCTGGTAGGCATGTCCAGAAGGGTTCATAGTCTCCCTCAGATGTCTTTGACCAACCCCATTTGCACAGTGAAGGTAGTTCTGGTGTTGACACCAGCACTTGACCCCACACATGACCTCCTTGGTATACTGGGCTCTTGACATGCTCTTCCAGGGCAGCCTTCGTCGGAGGGATTGATTCTACATTGTGCCTCTTGGTGAATAACTTCCTTCTTGCTGTATCTATTTCTGTGCATGTGCTGGTTCGGTCATAGAGTAGGATAACAAACCTCTCAATTGTGGCCATTAACTCTTGTGGTATCTCAGTTGGGGCTGAAGACAGTTTCAACAGGGCATGCGTAAGTTCAGGAAACAGTCCATACAGCCCACGCAGTCTTTTTCCCATGGCCAACAAAGCTTGACACAGTGTCGCAAC
>OMNZ01026589.1:0-15259 GCA_900303255.1 Lesueurigobius sanzi | reverse complement strand
AAAGTATGCATGAACTTCGAAAAAACATGGTTTAATGGCAGTATTTTGATATCAGACTGCATTACCCATTATCCTCAGCGATCCCATCGAGGCTTCTGATTGGTGGAGCTTGACGTTCACCAATCACGTCAGACTTTACATACGACGTTACAGACTTTTTTCGAAAAGTATGAATGGGGGAAATCTCCTCTGGCACCGGGGCTCGGTTCGCGGGGACGAGCTTGTGGGCGGGACTACGATGCTCTATACCCATGACACTATAGCACTATTGCCATGTCACTGATTGACTCCAAACCCCTTGCCGTTGCAGAGGAGGCGCAGCAGGCGGGGATGGGCCTGCTGATCCACTGCCAGGCGGGCGTGTCCCGGTCGGCCACCATCGTCATCGCCTACCTGATGAAGCACACCTGGATGACCATGACCGACGCCTACAAGTACGTGAAGACGCGCCGGCCCATCATCTCGCCCAACCTCAACTTCATGGGGCAACTGCTGGAGTTCGAGGAGGACCTCAACAACGGCCTCACACCACGGATCCTGGCGCCAAAGCTCACCGGAGTGGAGACCGTAGTTTGAGAGAATAGGTTGCGTTCACTTCCCAGGGAATGTCCCGTCACTTCGTACAGGCAGCGTTTTGTCAGAAAAATCCAAATTCAACTTCCTACATTCACAGCTGTGCAGTGGTGGAAAGTAACAAAGTAAAAAGTACAAGTACAAGTGAAAAGTAGAAATTTTAGGTACTTTTACTTTACTTTTACTTAAGTAAATGTTGTGATGAATTTTACTTCACTACATTTTAGAGCTTGTATCTGTACTTTCTACTCCACTACATTTTTTCAATTGGGTTAAAAGTAAAAGTATTTTATTTTCAAAGTGACCTCTCTACGATGAACTGGTTTAGTCCTGGTTTAGACCTGGTTTAGTCCTGGTTTAGACCTGGTTTAGACCTGGTTTAGTCCTGGTTTATACTTGGTTTAGACCTGTTTTATACCTGGTTTAGACCTGGTTTAGACCTGGTTTAGACCTGGTTTAGACCTGGTTTAGACCTGATTTAGACCTGTATTAGGCCTGGTTCAGTCCTGGTTTAGACCTTGTTTAGACATGGTTTAGACCTGGTTTAGGCATGGCTTAGACCAGGTTTAGTCCTGGTTTAGACCTGGTTTAATCCTAATTTAGTCCCAGTTTAGTCCTAGTTTAGTCCTGATTTAGACCTGTTTTAGTCCCCATTTAGTCCTGGTTTAGACCTGGTTTAGTCCTAGTTTAGTCCGGTTTAGTCCTGATTTAGTCCTGGTTTAGTCCTGGTTTAGTCCTGGTTTAGACCTGGTTTAGTCCTGGTTTAGTCCTGGTTTAGACCTGGTTTAGACCTGGTTTAGACCTTGTTTAGACCTGGTTTAGACCTGGTTTAGACCTGGTTTAGACCTGGTTTAGACCTGTATTAGGCCTGGTTCAGTCCTGGTTTAGACCTTGTTTAGACATGGTTTAGACCTGGTTTAGGCATGGCTTAGACCAGGTTTAGTCCTGGTTTAGACCTTGTTTAGACATGGTTTAGACCTGGTTTAGGCATGGCTTAGACCAGGTTCAGTCCTGGTTTAGACCTTGTTTAGACATGGTTTAGACCTGGTTTAGGCATGGCTTAGACCTTGTTTAGACCTGGTTTAGACCAGGTTTAGTCCTGATTCAGACCTGTTTAAATCCTGGTTTGATTCAAAGGAAAAAAAAAAACTAAAAAAATATACTTTTACTTTTTACTTATAAAGTACATTTTACAGTGGATACTTTTATACTTTTACTTCAGTAAAAATTTTGTCAGATGCTTTTACTTTTACTTAAGTACATTATTTGGCCTGTATCTGTACTTTTACTTAAGTAAGAATATTGAGTACTTCTTCCACCACTGCAGCTGTGCTAATGAATAACTTACATTTTGATGTTATAAAAAGTTATTTGCAGAGAAAAAAACTTCAACTTTGTGTCATTTCTTTGTTTCCTGCCGATAGATCAAGTAGTTAGAGAGATATTAACCGCAAATATTGGCCGATTAGGTTCCAACATCATGTGAACGCAACCTATGGAGGTGGTGAGAAATGCCAAAAAAAAAGGCCACTTTTCAGACTTTGCAGATTTCCCAAAGCAGGAGAAAGTGGCTCAAGAAGAATCAACAGAAAGAAACATTTGTCTAAAGATTCTTAATTAGCTAAAGGGCAATTCTTGAGACTGGGGAGGCCATGGCAGTGCCTGTCTAAAACAAAAAAACATATATGAGTACTTAATATTTGATGTGCGTGTTACTCTATTTTTATACAGGGGTTTATGGGGTTGACCAGCCCATTTGTGGCTTTTACTGTGCAATAATTTTAAAAGAGCGGAATGCAACTTATTATATTATGTGTATATATTGGTAACCTTTACGGAACATTACCAGCGCTTTGCTGGTAAGCTGTTTTGTTGGAGATGTTTTGTGGGTGAGGTCATAGGCAGCCTTTACACTTTGCATTTGAATCTTGTTTTCTGATTGTGTGTTTGGTCAAAAGACTATAGTTTAGCCAAATGTTTGCCTCTCTTTTAACGAAGAGTCCTCCTCGTTTCATATTGAATCGCCACGACACCTATTGGATAACTCGATTAGGTTCTATGCATGATATGAGGGCGCAGCACGCCACGGTCGCTGCCTGTTTTATAAGGGAATTCACGAGCACAAATAAATCCACGGCGGACAGGGAGTTACAGGAGCGTAATAACTAACGACTTGTTGAAAATGGTTCTTAAAGGGGCACTGCGTAACATTTCACCCAATTAATAGAATAAAATACATACCTTAAAATAAACAAACAAGCATGTGTCTTTGCTGTGAGCGGCTCACCTCTCCTGAGACCTGACTTGTAACAGGGAGCGGGGACGTCTCCAGCTCGTCTCCATGAAGATGTTGACTGAAAGCAGACAAATGGAATTTAAATAGGTCTGGTCTTCATCCAAATCCATTCTTTGATTATCAGTGTTGGGTAGCTTTTCTTTTATCTCGTTTATCCTTTGTAAAAGTAACTTGCTACGTAACTGCGCTACTTAATCATGAAAGTAATGCATTAGAGTCCTCCTCCGTTACCAATAATAAACATCCATATACCTGTATAGCAATTTGTCTGTGTAGGTTCTCAGTCGTACAGGAGTTGTGCATCGTAGGTTTTTGGATAAAGAGCGAAACGTCCTACACTTCAACTAGAGTACAGACGAAGACTGAAGAATCTTTTCCTGTGATCTATATTTAGCCTTTATTTGGCGTTCATTTCCCAAACCGAGCCGCTGTAGAAGCTAAACCTGCAAACAACTGCTTGGTATCAGTAAATGCAGCAATAATAGTGTAATAAATCAGCTTGTCTGAGCTTTATTTATGTTTTTATACTGACGAACTACAGGGACAGTCCGCAATAAGAGGCATCAACAAGCGAACATCCTTAAATAGCAATGAAATAGCCGATTGTTGGCGTCAGAGCTAAAGATGAACACGGACACAGCTCCAGCGCTGTCACACCGGAAGTAGCCGAGAGAAATGACCCAAACTAACGAGATACTGTTGAAAAAGTAGCTAGTACTAGATTACTTGAGCATGTTCCTCTACAAAACTCATCTGAGAACTCTAACCTCTAAGTAACGAGTGACCCCCAACGCTGTTGATCATCCACTGCAAAAAATATTATTTCCTTTGCCTAGCTGGTCATTCAGAGCATGTTTTATAGTATAATCCAAAACGTTACACAGTGTACCTTTAAGTCATCATCTGTATTCTGTATTTTCAACTGCAAACTAAAGTACAGATGTCTGTGTAAGTTCTCAGTCGTACAGGGCTTGTTCATCGTTGGCAAAGATTCTTCAGTCTTCATCTGTACTCTGTAGTTGAAGTGGAGGACGTTTCGTTCTTCGTCCAAAGAACTTCGTCAGCGCTGAGCAGAACTGACAAGCTCGTGGGTCTTTTAAAGAATCTGTGGGCGGAGTTAACCTCTAAGGCCCACCTCTCTCTGGTTCTGAAGGTTGGATGTACAGATGATGACTCAATAACCATTGTCTAAAACTTACACAAACAACATATTGAAAAGTTTACGGGAAGAAACTTGTATGTTCATAAAGGTAGGTGTTTTCTTCTTGAACTTAAAAGCTAATGTTAATTTGATATCTAAAAGCCAAACGATTTGAAATGAAACACAATTGACCCGACTTTAATTCAAATCTTGTTTAGTCATCAAATAATTATTTCATTTAATGTTTACCATTTGGTCCTAGATAAAAACCTCCTACCTTAATGCTTTCCCTTTACATCCTGAGAAAAGTTTTTAACCTGGCAACAGTGAATGTCCGCCTCCTGCTTAATCTTTACACAGTAATTTATACGAGCGATCGCGATGTCGTCACGTCCGGGGCTTCGGTAGGCAACATGAATATTTGAAATAAATAATAATAGTAAATAATAGTTGTATGATAGTCAAACACATTGCTCACAATCAGAGCAGTGCTTCCCTGGCTTTGTATCAGATCTGTGAGTAACATCGCTACACGTCTGAAAGCATCAGCTGTTGCCGACCGTTCGCCCAAAAATCCACTGAAAATTGTGGAAGAAAACAATAACAGCGATCGCTCATAATAGAGTGAGACTTGGCTAATCTCCCATTGAACAAAACATGGACAGAAAGACAGTAGTGACTTCAGGTCAATGGGTTGTGTTCACGTTAGACAATTCTATTTCAGTCAGAGCCAAGACAACTCTGTGGGAGAGAGACAGTTTAAAAAAGAAAAATTGATAAATGTTTTTCCTGGTCCTCATTTGGTTGTGATTGCATTCACAGAGTATCGTCACCACTTTTGGATGCCTTTATGAGAAAATAGGTCGACCTTAGTTCATAATGTATGTGCTGACAGAAAAGACAATGGGCCTCATTCACGAAACAAACTTACGCACAAATTTGTTCTTAGGGCCGACTTAAGAACATTTTTGGCATTCACAAAATTTGTTCTTAGATGAAACAGTCAGGAGGACTTTTACGCACAAAAAAATCTGCAGTTTTATAATATTATCACAATCAAAATGGAACCAAAAACTCTCAGTCTTTCACAGCATGAGTAACATTTTTCTGAATGATTGAATTTGTGAGTAAGTTTGTTCGTGAATGAGGCCCATTGAACTCGGACGTTTCGATCTTAGTCCAAAGATTGGCATCCCACGACCCACGAGTGTGCTCAAGTCGTTATTTAGCTGATGAAGATCTTTGGACTAAGAAACGTCCTACACTTTAACTACAGAGTACAGATGAAGACTGAAGAGTCTTTGCCTAAGATACTAAGACTAGAAATCTGCATTTTGACAGTCACAGTCACAGTGTGCTATTTTCAGCTGCCCTCCACCTCAATTTTAAACTATGGGCTCTTCACAATGTTCTGATGTCACTTGAACGCAACCTCTTGGAACCTATCTATAGTCTCCTATACCAATGGTTCTCAACCTGGGGGTCGCGAGATCATTTCAGGGCGTTGCCAGATCATAAGTGAGGCACACTTTCTCTGTAGTTTGAATGGAAAACGTGCCCTGTAGGAGTCGCGAACCCCAACGGTGGGTTTACTGGGAGCCGCAACTGAAATACAATTCAGTATTTGTGAAACCCATAATAATGAAAACAGCATCAGCGTTTTTACAGTTACTCAAAGTAACCTAAAGTGGTGTTACAGTTGGTGTATACTCTTGTCTTTCTCGTCCAGTATTGTACAATGTTGTTTTATCGACGTTGATATTAGGTTATGAAAAGATTTTAATGCAAGTTTGAAGGCGGCCTACTCTCAAAAACAAAACAAAAATGGCAGCATTAGTTTTGTTGGCCATATATACATTTCTATTATTATTACACCAAATTATGATAACCACAAATCTGTCGTTTGTTGAATGATACTTTGTATTTTTCAAATTCTCCTTTCACACACAGGCTATGTTAATACAATTTAGCATTAGCAGATACTATACAGTCATTATATTACTGCAGACTGGAGACCAGTTTGAGCTTTTGTATCATTGGCTGTCAGCAGTAGAAAGTACATTTTAAATATTTTCAACAGGGCTATAACATGGTATAATGGAGGATTTTTAAAGTCTGCTTATCTTATCAGTTTCAGCGCTAAACTAGCTAGCGCCAAAGTAACAGGGCTTTTCTTCATGAACTTAAGACATCATTTTGATCCAAGTTATTTGGATTTACATCAAAATAATGCTAAGATAACAGGAACAATACTCTTTGGGATGCTTTCTATCAGCTCAGTTATTGTTCTTTTGTGTGGCAGTGCCTACAAGTAAAAGGCTAATGCTACTGTATCATCGAGGTGGGACCCCTTGTTTGAATTTCTTCTCTATACACAAGGTATGGAGCTCAATAATGCCCATCTCAAAACCATAGAGTGTATAATTATAATAATGGACTAATTGTAGCCACTGCTGTACTTCCTGAAGCTCTATTCTAAGGAAGTGCAGAAGTACCTTGCTCTAATGGACATAACATTAGTAAACTTTAGTCATTATTGGACCATAGAGCGTATGTAACAACGGAGGCTTTCCCCATGGCGGGCTAATGAAGCCAACTCACGCTAGCAGTTTAGCCGTTTTGAACCACCGCCATGTTGAATTTTTGGAGCCTAATTCCATATTTGGTATGTGCGAGTTACGTTCTCATGGCAACCGTAGAGCAAGAAGGCACCTAATTGGCCAGTTATTTTTATTAATATCCTAAATAATGTTGAAATATTAAAAGACAAAGAAAAGGACGGTGTAGCTCGCGGTAAGACAAGCACCTGAGGGTCGTATTAACAAGACTATGTCCAATAATGAGTTAAAGAGGGGCCAAAAAGTTTCAATGGGAAGTCAATAGGAGCTTCTGGGTTCCGGAGCCCGCCCCCGTATGCTAGCAGGCTTCACAGAGAACTAGCCAATTGTACCTCCGTTGTTATACGCTCTATGTATTGGACACATTATTGGCTTGTCATTGTTACCTCCACGTGTTTGTGCTAGCATGCACTAAATTGTGCTGTTTTGTTTTTAATTTTGCTATTTGTTTTAATTTCCACCCAATTCTGACTCCAACAACCGAGCCAAACTGCTAGCATTAGCCTACGCTAAAACGCTATGGGGAAAGCCACGCCCATGTCCATTGGTAACATACAGTCTATGCTCATTTTTCATGCAAAAAAAACACAAATACTAATATTAAGAGTTTTAAAGCATTAAGGAAGCTTCTATGGAAGATATTTTGTGTCATCACATTTTTTAACACTGAATTTCCAAACTTCAGTCCCTAAATTTTCAGTACAGTGTTTTACATTCAAAACTTTATTATTTTTCAATACATTGAATACAACAATCTAAATTCAAAGTTCACAGTAAAAAAAAAAATGAAAAAAAATTACTTTTAAAATTAATTTTTTTTTTTTCAAGCCCTTCCATTCGAAGTCAAAAATATTCAAAAAGAAAAATTATCTTGTATGAACATGAAAAATTCAAGGGCGACCTTGAATTTTTTTTACTTTGAATTTTAGACAAATTATTTTAACACTGAAAAACATGTTTGAATTTAAGGGCTTAAAAAAAATGCATTGAATATTTAAAAAGCATGTTTTTTTATTTGACATTTTTTACTGTGAATTTTACACTTTGAATTTAAATTGTTGTATTTGATGGATTGAAAAATAATAAAATTGTGAATGTAATAATTCCCAATTCGACGATACATAAAATCTTCCATAAGTTGCTGTGTGGCAACTCTGACCAGAAAATACACCATGTGTAATTTGAAAATTGATCTGAAACTTAATAGACCAATAACAAGAAACAAAAACATTTCACAGTATTTTCAAAATATTTCCTTTATTTCCAAATAATTTTCCTATTGCTTTGTACGGAAGCGTAGAGGGTTCAAACACGTATTTTATTTTTTCCACTGATATCATGTTCGTACAAGATAATTTCATGTTCGTACAAGATGATTTCATGTTCGTACAAGATAATTTCATGTTTGTACAAGATAATTGCATATTACGGTATTTCATGATGACAAATGATCTTGTTCGTACAAGACAAGTCATTTTCTCAATAAGTACGCCTTTAGATAACTCCACTATCCTTAAAATTATGGTTAGGATTAGGTTTAGGGTTAGTTTGGATAAGTGATATTCAATTAAATTAAATTTAATTCAATTTATTTTGTATAGCTCAGAATCACAACAAAGTCACCTTGCAGGGCTTCACAGAAAATAGAAAGATAATTTTAGACAATTTTTACAATATTAATAATGCTGGGGCATCCCCTGTCCTTAGACCGTCCTTCACGGCAAGGAAAAACTCCAAAAACCCATTGGGACAAAACAAAGAAACCTCGGGGAGATCCACATGAAGGGGGAGATCCTCTCCCAGGACGGACAGGCTGGATGGGGGTGGGGGATTGGGGAGAGGGGGGATCACGTTGCAACTAGAGAAGAAGAAGAGAAGAAGAAGAGCTTTATTTATATAGCGCCTTTCACAGACAGAGTCACAAAGCGCTTTACATGAGTTGATTAACATTCACTCGAGTGGTAACCAGCTGCCCCTTGGGGCAGACCGACAGAGGTGTGGCTGCACACATCATGCGCCAACGGACCCTCCGATCACCACATTCACTCACCCAGACATCATTCATCCTGGCCTATTGTACATGTTTTTGGTGGTAGGGGAAACCGGAGCACCCGGAGGAAACCTACGCAGACACGGGGAGAACATGCTGTGAAGCACAAGCGCTAACCACTCTGCTACCGTGCCACCAACAACTATCTTGTACGAACAAGAAATTATCTTGTACAAATGTGAAATTATCTTGTACGAACATGACCCGTATCTTGTACACACACAAGACTATCTTGTACGAAAGTGATACCAGCGAAAAAATAAAATACGAGTTTGAACCCTCTAGACTTCCGTAGATATTTATATCGACCGTTGTGCATTTTAACTCTTTCTTGAATAGAAAATTTACAACCAGAACCAAAGTGGGTTTTGCGGTGGGGCTGTTGAGTTCCATAGGGACGTTTTGTTTTTCAATGGTTGTAAAGTTGTGATTCAAAGGTGGTTTCGCCCGGTAATCAGTCTATACTTAAAACGCTTAATGTGGCAAAATAAAATATGATTAAACAACAATATTTTTTTACTACAATCTTGGTGGCGCTCTTCCACCTCTGACCAACTTGGATTGGGTTTCTCTCATTTGGTGCTGTCACGCTGCTAGTGCCTCTCTGAAGCTCTATCAAGCTATTTGTGCCATCACTGAGCCAATTTTATACCACAAAAAGATAGGGAGCATTTAATGTAGCCGTGGCGTTTGTTCGCGATTCGCTGAGTTTGCATCAGAAGCTGCCAGAAAGCCCCGAGGTAAAAAAAATGCCCATTATGTAACGCTGGTCTCGTGGTGCGTTTGAAGAAGATCTGTGAATTACAAATGAACTTGGCACCGAGTATCGCAAAGTACAGACACACCATCACAAATGCACAGTTTAGTAAAGCGACCACCTCAAAATGGAGTGAAAGTGGGACAAGTCGTGTGATGTGGAGGGACAAACGTGAGAAATTACAACATAGATTACATGAAGATCAGAATTGAGATAGAAATGGGTCACAAAATATTCTAATCCGGAAAGTTAGGACACAATATTGTACATTTTACCTCAAATGACTCAAATGTATGTACAGTTTGAGCACATGTTTGATATTTTAAAGGAAATTTGACAAATTGGGCAAAATAATTGTGTAAAATGGACAAAAAACACACAAACTTTCATCAAAACTAGAGATGCACCGTCCAGCTTTGTTGCTTCCGATACCGATGCCGATACTTTGAGTTTGAGTATCTACCAATATCAACTGATACCGTGAGATTATATCATAGATATTTGTTGTTTATGTAAAGAATGAAAAAAGTGACTGGTCCTTGCAGAGGTTACATTAACTGAAAATTATCTGTCAATGACAGAATATTTTGAGTTGTTATGCAAAACATTTTGAAGGCTGTCCATCATTTTGAAGGATTTAAAATCAAACCATCATCATCTTTTAAGAGTTATACACAGTTTTAATACAATGTAGTTTCCAAATTCATGTTCCATGATTCTGCTCACAAATCATTTTGAGATTTTCATCCATTTATCCTGTAATCAGCGTTTTCTTACATACATAATACTAGCTATATAATGGGAGATTAATTAATGAAGGATAAAAATAGCTCACGACAGATTTTTTACAACCCTGTCCTTCAAAATGACTGAGAAAAATGATCCCTAGTGAAACCACTGGGTCTTGTCACAATAATATAAACAACTACAACATGAAGTGATCTGAACATGAATGCACTGCAAATATGTTTATCAGTAATTCTAAAACTAAAATACAAACGACCTTCAAGAGTGGACAATATTATTTCAATATTTTACGTAAGTGTGACTCAGTCTCAGCCTTCACTAACACTGTAAACCCTGATTCGCTGAGCAAAACCTGTGACCTTAAATTAGCAGAGCTAACTAGGTATAAAGGTTGAATGTACTTGAATAATCCAAAGCAACACTTAATTATTTTAAGGTGTGTTAGTTAATCATTCCAATGAAACTGCAGTATCGGTTCAGTATTGGATATTTGGAATCGGTGCATCCTGTTGAATGTGCTCTGGACCATACTTTTGTATTTATCTCAGAGTTATGGCGTAAAAGATCAAGAAATGTAGATAGAAGGCCTTTTGGAAACGACTGTAATGCTTTTCAATGACATTTGTGCCTTAATTTTTAGTCTCCGAGTCTCTGTGTGTGATCTTGCCCAGGGAAAATGCTCCAGGTCCCGCGACGATCTGCGTCAAAATCCCGGCGCCATGTCTATGGAGTCTGCTGCGATGTTTCCCCCTTTTTCACAAATGTTGTCCATATGAAAGTGGCGCCAAGTATCATGAAGGAGATCAATGTCTGTACTTCAGCCTCTGTCCGCCATTTGAGCACAGGAAACAATATTCTTAGCGTCACTGCCAACTGCTTGACTGGCAGTCGCTTCAGCCAATGACAAAATAGCGATGGGAATGAGATGCAAACGAGCTCCATTGTGCTCCGCAGCAACAAGGGGAGAGAGAGGAGGCCTTTTCTCTGTTTTAGCTTTTGTGATATCCAAATATTATCAGATATCAGATTTCCATGTGCTACATATCGTTGGGAAAGCTGAGAAACTACACTTTCAGAATCTGTGAATAACTCAAAATGCCCCAGGGACGACTTGTGCCTCTGGAATACATGGCCCATCACAAATTGTCCACCAGTGTTTCCGCATGTCAATTAATAATGTCATTGAAAAGCATTACAGTCGTTTCCAAAAGGCCTTCAATCTACATTTCTTCAGTTTTGGACTTTAAAAGTGCGGAGGGCGCTTCATACGACGCAACAAATACCAGGAAACACGGATCGGAACCTCTTTAGCAGTAGGAGAAGGAAGAGTAGTCGAAACCGTGTTGCGTGAATGAGGCAAAAACACTTCTCCAGTCGTGGTTTTGATGAGGACACAAGGTTATAACATGGTTAATAAAAGCTGGAAAAGAGTGATCAAAACTTTGCATGAGTTATAAAACACGAACGCACCGAAGCAAAGGTGTACTGTCCATTAAGTGTAGGGTTCAAACCGATTACAGTAGAGGACAATAATGTATCAATCCCAACGGTCCACACACTCGCTATGCAATACAAATATAGCAGGCTCTTTTCTCGAACCGGAAATCACATGACTGTTTTTGCTATCGACGAAAGACTTTGCGGTTGTCCTTTTATTGAAGTTCAAATGTCGTGTTCTGTTGCTGTATCTCGCCGTATCACATGGTGCTCCACAGTTCTCACGCACATTTGTAGCTTGTGATAGATATTCGTTTGGTGACAGAAAAAGAGCCAACGTTGTTTAAAAGAAGCAAATGTGTGATTAGTGGGTTTCTTTGTAAAGGTCTAACAATGTTGTACTGTATTTGGCTGGAAGCATGTTTTCTGTGCTTTTTGGCCCCTGTGGTGGACACTATACTGGCCATGACTGCGCTGTGTGAGCTATTACTGCAGGAAAACTTTGGGGTATTTGTGCTGGGAATCAGGATTGTATATGTGGCAATTTTGTCCTATATGTTTACAACAGGGGTGTCCAAGATGTTTTCATTGTGGGCCGCAAATTGAATCGAATACAAGTGGTCAACGCAGTCAATCTTTCAACTGGGAGCATGGGACATTAATTCCAGCTCTGACAAATAGTTAAACAGGGGTCTCCAACCCTTTTTATGCCATGAGCTACTTTGTGTAACAACAATGGCAGCATGTAGCTAGGTACATGACTTAAAGGTTATATACGTGATTTTTTTTTCCAGTAGTAGGATAGCATTTTTTTTTTTCCTCCTTTAGTATTTGTGACGGGTCATGGAATCCAAGTCGCCAAAACAACAATTGGGTAAATTAATCTGTTAGTTGAGATCACGGAGAAGCCTCTCCATGTTTCAGATAACAGTATTGGTATCTTAAAACATACACTTTGTGTTTGAAATCGGATGTATTTTCAGGAAATTCAGTAGGAGCGTGTGCCGCAACACAGTTCATTTCCATACTGTGTGAACCGCATGGCTACTTCCCAACATTTCCGACAGTATTTTCCTACAAAAACCTTAAATTGCTTACTTTGCGAAGAATTGTCCCTTAGAAGTCCCAATATGTGCCTTTCTGGTGCTCCGGTAGTCTCCCGAGTCTGTGCGAGTCTGTTCCCAGAGAAAATGCTCCTTGGTTCCGCGAAGATCTGCGTCGAATCCGTCTATGGAGTGTATCCCCCCTTTTCAAAAACGTTGTCCATATGAAAGTGGAATTGTGCTCAAACAAGCAGAGAGAGAGAGGAGGATTTACCTTTTGTGAAGTGCCTACTTTCAAATTGCCACAACTTCCCCAAATATTAACAGATTTCCATGTGTTACACATCGTTGGAAAGCTTAAGAAACTACACTTTCGGAATCTGTGAATAACTCAAAATGCCCCAGGGACGACTTGTGTCCCTAGAATCCATGACTGGTCACATTTAACAGAATGACTAGAGTTTCCTCTTTATTCATTACAATACTCAACTAAATGTTTGGAGAGTCAATCCTTTGAGGAGCTACTTAGAAAGAGCTGGTGAGATACCGGTAACTGCCGAGCAACTGGTTGGAGATCCCCACTCTAAAATATACTGTATATAAATATATATATATACAAGTTATAATAACAATGTCAAATTATTAAACTTACTATATGTGTGTATTGTGTGCCAATTTACCAAGAAGGGCCAACAAAAATTGGTCTGAGGGCCGCATTTGGCCCGCGGTCTGCACTTTGAGCACCCCTGGTTTAGACTTTCACGCTCAGACTGCAAAAACTATAAAGAAGGATCAACGATATTTGCTGGAAAGAATTTGCCATGTGTGGTTTTAATATGGTTTCCAGAGTGCAAGCAAACCTGCCAACTTTTCCACAGTGCCACCAACAACAACAAAGTCCTATCCTCGGACAAAAAAAACAATCTGTACTGGAAATATGACTTAGCCAAACAGTAGCGCAAGTCTGCGGAGCATTGTTTTTGTTCATTGAATTTGATAATTCCACATATTTGCACATTCAAAACATACAATAGACTTTCTGCAGTGGTAGCCCTCAGCGCGGAAGAGAAAGCTATATACAGTGAGCATATATATCTATTTTCTTTGTATGCATATAATATCTTTGACTATTTTTGCACTGACTACATGGACAAAAGGATTTATTTTTTTTCCACAAAAGGTGCTATTATATCGGAGGCCTTCTCCCACACCTTTTTGCATGAACTCTCAAGAGAGAATCCTCAAATGGACTGATATCTGTTCTCCAACTACTTCTACTCCAAATGTTGCCAAAATGAAGCACTGTACTTTTGTAACTTCAACTTGTGAGCTTTGAAATAAAGAGGCTTCAGGTTTGGGTCGGTCTCCACAGTGTGTTTTCTTCTGATTTCTTGGTAACACTTTATAATAACTACACACCAGTTTTTCTCCAAGGAGTGGAATGAAATTGGTTTCAGCGTTTTTCCCAATAATAATGAACTGAAGTGGTATACGTACGTAAAATTACCCACATTTCAGGCTGATGTAAAGTCTTGACTGGAGGAAAACTCTGTTCATCACGGTAGGTGTTTTTGTCTTCAAGCTAACACCAAATTAAAATGAAAAAAGCTCAATACTTTTTAACGATCCTGCTTAAAAAGTAATCGGACTGTCTTCAGTATAAATATGATTTAGTTGGTTCATTTTTGTGTCTTAGTTTTTTAGATTAAAAAAAGTTCCTCCTTAATGAGCGCAGACGTTTTCTCCAGTCAAGTCTTCGATGCTTTTAACCCACTACTTGTGACAGTTCATCAGTAACTCACTGCCCGCCATGTGATCGAGAGCTTTTCATTTATTTGGAAGAGACACTGCTAATCGCCCATATGGGAAATAATGGGGAGAGGAAGAGCGGCCGCCCCCGGAGAAGCCAGTCCGAAGTGACATGTCACTCGCGTGCATAGAGCTTATTAGGGCCACTAACTCCAGCGTCCAGCAGAGTAACGAGTAAGTAAGTAAGCAATCAATCCACTACTGTAATGGCCGGTTTCTCAATTAGCGTAATTGCTGTGGTTTCCAGTTGCATTCAGCAGTTAGAACAGCGGAAGGTAGGACAAATTTCTGCTACAGCTGCTTAGTTTGGCATTAAAGCCCTGCTAATAATGTGAAGGGTAGAAAATGGAAAGGGATATACCTCACAAAAACTGACCTCACCATCAAAGCTCTAATGTCAGGTCAGCTTTTGTGCTGTGTATTACTTTTCTTTACTGCTGTTCACATTATAAACAGTGCTTTAATGCCAAACCAAGCAGCTGTAACAGGAATTTGTCCCACCATGCTGTGCTGTAACTGAAAAATGCACTTTTTCCAAGCCAAGCCAATTCAGAAATTGGACAATCTGATATCACCAAGTAATTAAGAGTCCATGACCAATGTCAAAGTTGTTTGCCCAGGACCAATGTTACAACCAGCCAATCAGGGGTCAGTTTTGCTAGATAAGGGGAGCGACAGTCTGCTTTGAAAACTTGACATGTGACAGAAATTAAGTTTAAGTTTAGGAACAGGGAACGGTCTGCTGTAATTTTGGATAGCTCTATGAGTTGGTTTGTCTGAAAATAATA
>OMNZ01026582.1:18742-29430 GCA_900303255.1 Lesueurigobius sanzi | reverse complement strand
AGTTGATTTCAATTTACTAGTTGTACAACTAAAATACTGTGGTAAACTGCGTTGCCTTCTCGTTTCTGAAGTGCAATTGTGGTCAGTATGGGTCTCCTAGTGCAACATGACCAGGGCCACCTTAATGTCCCCATAGGCCCTGGGGCTTACCCAGGATTATAGCACCAACCCTAACTCTAAATCCCACAAAATGGAGCTGCCTTCGTCCGCGGTTCCTCCTCTGGTTGAGCTTGTTGGTTTAAAAAAGCCTGTTAGCTTAGGCATGTGGCTCATCAGCTCTTTATCGCAATGCTCTTTCTCCTTTTGCACCTTTCTCTTCTGTGCACCACTTTCAAACATTTTCTGTCTCGCTGTACGAGTCGCCTCCAGAACTATTATCAGTGAATAGATGTGTACTAGCCTGGCCTTAGCCATCCGTAAACTCCGGTCAAGTATCATTTTCCCTACATGTACGTCTGGGTCTGATCTCAGTGGCTGCGTTAACATCGGTTGAATTGCGTCGGACCATTCAGCGAGCGGGGGAGGCGGGTGTTGTAGGCCAGGCTAGCGAGTGTGTAAAATCAGATCCAATCGTTTCAAACTTTAAAAGGAGTTGACTCCTCCCACCTGAAAACGGAGATCAATTGTGTAGGGCCAGACCCTCTGTGCGAAATGAGTACGAGGGGATGGTAAAACCAGGCTAGATGTGTACATAAGTTACGCCTGAAGTTTCTCAGGTGGGTGGGCCTACTACAGAAATCTGACTGGATCAGGAAGAACAAAGGCGCTATGGCCATAAAATAGTGTCAGTGCCCTCTGCTGGACAGGTGTGAAATTCCTTCATTTTATAAAAATCTTGGCTGCCCCCTAGTGGCTGGATTGAGCATTTTGTTTATTTCTTTAAAATTTCATAACTTCTGACAGGAATGGGCTAGAGACTTCCTTTTGTTTTTTTTCCCCTTAATTCTGATAGGCCCTTGCCCATGATAGGCCCCTGGGCTCCAGCCACTGCTAGCCCAGGGTAGGTTGGATAAGGTGGCTTTGAACATGACAGTGTCGAATTCAGGATTTAGCCTTCCTCCTCTATTCCAGTGTTATCATATTGAAGTTTAACATTGAAAATGTGCATACTCATATGTCATAGTGCACCTTTCTGTGTCATGGGCAATGAATGAATTGAATACATTTATTGCATACTTTTAAAATGATTTCCCAAGAGTACTGTTGTATGGCAATCACTAATATTAATTATTTCAGTATCACCCTGCTACATAACAAATGGGAATTATTCAAAGCCGTTGAGCCGACTAATGAAGGACATTTATAACAACTGGTCTGTCCTCAACGGTGGATAAAATAAATGAGTCTGTAGGGCCTGAAATTCCAACTCCATTGTCAACAGCGCTTGAAAAACTGGACCATAGCTCGTCCAGGGTCCATAAGCTCTTCGGTTAAGTCCCTGGCTCATTCTCAGTGTTAAATGAAATAGTGGAACTTTGCTTGCGGACCATTGCCAGCAGCTGCCAGATGCCAAAACAGACAGAATGAACGCGAGGGAAGCCCAGGATTTTCCAGCAAAGTGTTTCCTATCAAAACGCCATTTGTTTTGCTTGCCCTATCAATATTTCCAAGTAATCCCATCTCCAAAATAGTCTTGAGAATATATGGAAGATTAGAAAAAAAAAAAATTGGCGAGTGGGTTTAGGATCTTCAAGCAAGTACAAGCAAATGCTGGCTCAGACGTGCACGTGCTGCTTGGGGACTGCTAAGACTTATCAGTGTTTCCAGTGAATAAAGCTTTAAGAATGGCTCCGGTCACAGTCCCCATAATCAATCACCCGCAGCACAAAGGGAAACATCTGAGCGTGAGCCTCGGCCAGAAGAGCTGCTAAGCTGCAAAGTGGATTTGTTTGTTTATACATTTCACCTCGGCGCGTGATTGATTATCCACGGGCGTTTATCCAGAGGCCTGTCAACCTGTGTTTTGAGCTTAAGTGGACAATCGTACAACTGTGGCTTGTAAACCAGCTTTTGGGCATGAGATCATTGATATTTCATGTTTTGTCATTTAAATGAATGTGTGTGAATGGAAAAGACACTTCATGAGTAAAGGCTGCTCTTATAAATAGCCTCTATGGCTCTTCCTGATCTTGTAACGCTGGCCCAATCCTTGATGAGCACCTGATTTGCGGCCTTCTACTACACAGACCCTCTGGTAGCACTCACTATCCTCCTTTTGAGTTTCTATGGTGCTTGGGGCGCCCACCACTGGCAGAAGGGGTCATTAACCATGACAAAAACACAAAATAAACCACCATTTTTAGCTAATAGCATGCAAACAAATCAATGGCGCCGTGATAAAAGCGGGAGTGTAGAACTGCTTAGAACGGTTCTGGTGATGGTTTATGTATTTGAAAATAAGAGACTTTTATCGACAGCAAAACCCAACAAATGCAGGAAAAAATATCAAACTTGTGCTGTAGAAGAAGAAACAACAAAATTCATGAATTAATGAATTAAGTTAAATCCTACTGTAGGTATGTTTGTGATGGGAAGACGTTACAATGTGGCTACAAGCTCACTCATATCTCACTATGATGAATGTATGGTATCCAGACAACTTAAGTGTACATGTAAATGTAAGCTTAGTTCATATTCATTGTATAAAACAGTGGTTCCCAACCTTTCTCCTAGAAGCCCCCCCTGTTCAAGCTGGATACAGGCGGGGTCCCCCCATTCCAAAACCGCAGGCTTCGTGAATACATTACAATGTAAAAAATGTGTCCAAATAGGAATTATTTCAAACCCAATAAACAGAATTTGGAGTGTTTTCTGCACATGCGGTCCTTTCTTAGTCATGTTTGGTCATTTTTTTGTATTTAATTTACTCAAATAATATAACCCTCTCACCAGATAAAGCTCTGGGCCCCCCCTGCAGTTCCAGGGGGGCGCCCCCCAGGTTGGGAACCACTGGTATTAAAGATGAATGCATTTAATGATTTATGTCTGTAGACTTTAGACCGGAGCTGGGATTCAATCCATCTCATCAACTTTTTAATTAAAGGTTCATCTGTCACTCTAATGGAAGACACTTAATAAATAGAATGGTTACAGTAAAACAACCACAACACTTTTCCATTGCAGTGGTGTGTGTTTGTATCCTGCGCTGGGAGAGAGGAACACCCTTAAACTGAAACAGAGTTGGCTGGAGGCGGCGTGTTCTTGGATGCAGCGATGACTGATCCTGGGGGAGAGGAGTAGGTGCATGGGGTTGTCCGAATGAGATACTCATGGCTCAGCAGGACACTTTCTCTGCTGTTGTTAGCAAACAAACGAACAGCTGGGTTAAACATGATTGCTTTTCCATTTCTTTGAGAGGATGAAAGCACTTTGAACTTTTGGGATAATCACGAATGTAAAACACTGGCACTAAAATGATTCTGATCTTTTCAGGGAAAATAATGTCATATTTGTTGAAAATAAAAGAGAAGTTTTGGTGTAATTTGTTTGGAGTGAAAAACACTGAGTGAAACCACTTGGCTGTACACTCAGCAAATCCTTCTGCCCAAATGAGGCTATAACTCCCAATGTTAGTACAGTATATTGGCCATAAATCTTTATAGACTCCGTCACAGTCTCCCAACAACACAGACGTGCTCTGTTGTACCTCAGGGACCGCGAGTGCTTTTAGACACCTCTGGCACATCACACTGTCGCTAAGATTCAGATCTGAGACGTAGAGAAGAGATTTGGCTCACGCACAGTGAGAACAAGACAGATGTTTAATGGCTCAGAGACGGTCACCTTCATTTAAAGCAATGAGGTGTGAACATATCGAGTTGACTTTGCCAGGTGAAATAATTCAGCTTTTATTAATAGGAAATACCAAGTTCCCACTGGGAGATCACACTGGTCCCCAAAGAGCATCCAGAATAGTTTCTTCATCTCGGCATTTAACAGGAAATAAATGAACTTTGTTGGTGGCATGAAAGTGGAGTTAAATTCCCAAAAAACCCTAATAAATTAATAGACAGGCTTGGACGGTAAAGCTTATGCCAAACAAAATGTGATAATCTAAAGCAAACAAGGTATATACTCTACTACAACATATCATTTTGTTCGTATATGGCTTGCACAAAGCTGACCAAAATTGCACGGCAGCACGTTTGAGGCCAGTCCACATTCATCTCTGTCTGCGCTCTCACACCACATATAACCCTATATCCCGTGTAAGACTCAACAGCTGTATTTTATTCCCACGTGTCTCCCTCACTTTCTCCATCTTCACTGGCCTATATGTGTCACCAGCCGCATTCACGCTTAACAAAAGCACTTTGAAATGTTATGTTCAGGCCTTGTTTATTCGCCTGTGTGTTTATTTTGAACATCTTTACTCCACGTGGTGCTTGTGGTCACGTTTTGTTTATGTTAATAGTTCATCTTTTTCCTTTGGCATGCTGTAATGATGCCCCAGCGTGTTGCCAAACTGTATCCATGACACAAGCATCAAACAAATACCACCTTATCAACTGAAGTGTACATTTACAATATTCAGATGTTACGCTCTTTCCCCCCAAACTAAAAACATACCCACTGCTGCTTTCATCTACCGTCCAAGTCTCACACAGAGATTTGTCAAGAAGCCAACGTTTGGCTCACCTGAGATGGCTATTAGCACAACTACACACACCACAAGAGAGGATGGGGAGAATAACAATGCCAAAAATAATATGTTGCTAACCTCCTATCTCGGAAGTCAAGAGTGAATGATTCCTTTATTAGTGCAATCCAAGTACATGTGTATCTCAGCAAGACTTATTGGACGCAGGCTCTGAGGTCGAGCACCATTCCCATGCCAACTACAATGTCTGCTCTGCGTCTCTGTAAACACTGTGCTCTGGTGACTTGGTAGAAAATTACAGAAACAATAAATAATATTTTGAGTACATGATTGGCAAGCTTAGCATTCAGGTGGCTAGTTGTTGATTTTGGACTTATCCTGGACATGGAGTCATCCATTGAAAACGTGACAGGAAATGTTTTATTCATGTCAGATCAAGAAAGCATTGGATTTCCCCGCAAACGGAACTATAATCAAACATAATAATGATGGATAAAGTTTTAAACTGTAGCAATAGTTTGCAATTCTGTAACGTAATTTTACTTTTCTACTGTTCTAACCAATTATTAATTTACTACACAATAGAAAATTACATTTGCAAGGGTTGGATCGTGATAGGAAAATAGATATATATAGATATATTATATATAGACAGTTAACAGCTGAAACTGCTAATTACATGCATGCATTACATACCTCTGCTTCTGATGGGGGTAGATGGACCAGACACAACTATTCCAGCGACAATGAGAAGGATGAGTGGGAAGATGTTGGAGTGCTGCATCCTGAGTCCGCTGTGGCTCCTTCAAGGTGCAACTCAATACAATAAGGGTAATGCAGGATGGGGATGCAGTGGCTGGTCTACTTCACTGAGAAGGGGCCTCTCAGGACTAGAGCAGCTCACTGGACTGGACCAGAGGTCTGATGCAGCAGGCTGTTTGTGCACCATCTATACCTCCATGTGCGCCAGGGGGAGGGGCCTAATGGATCAGGCCACGCCCACTCTTCTCCCACTCCTCATTCTGGTCTGTTGCTTTACTCTTACCATCATAACCCTTACTTTAAACAGCACAAGTATTTTAATATGAGGTATGCTGCAAACAATCATAACTGTGCATCGTTTCATACCAAGAACCTTTTCATTTATTTATTCAGACTTTTAGATATTCTGATTTGTCTTCCAAAAGCTGTTTTAATTTTAGACTGATTGGAGCCTGTTGCAGCCAATATATATAGTATATGCTTAACGCAGAACTCCCCCCTGTACAATCAAATTAGAATCTGACCATTTTCACACTGTTTAGGTAATACGACTGAAAACAACCAAATAATCTGTCTCTATTAGACTCTATTATATAGACCTTTCTCAGCTGACATCATCGGCTAGCGGAACTTATGTTGCAACAATGGGTTGCTACAAGAAATTCAAATCAAAACATTGTATATCTCTATGCTCTGACCAATCAGGGTCTTTGGTGGGCAGCAAAAGTCACATGACGGGTCCTGAGCTCCGACAAACGAGCATTTGTTCAGATATCGTTGTCTGACCTGACCACTCAAGTGCTGAACCGTCTTGGAGAGCGTCAAGACCGGTAACACCATTGTAAAGAACAGCTAATAACATGCAGCGGGTGGAGCAAATCAGCAGAATGCCAACCAACAGGCCGGCATTCCATTCCAAGTCACATGACTGAGAAAGGTCTATAGACCCTTTCATTGTTTGTAAACATTCCGGGCTTAGCTGGAGGCAGAAAGCTAGATCCCTATCTATTTCCATTGTAGCTGTGTCATAGTAACGATAAACTTAATGTCTAACTGTTGTTAGAAATATCAGATAAAACTTTATTTTTTAGTCTCAAATGTCATTCCTCTTGTCCTTGCACCTTAAGGATGGCATTTTTAGTTGTAGTTTTACACTTATAATGGCTAGTTTTAGCTTAATCATATTTCTCCTGCTCACTTCCTGCCTCCAGCTGATGTCACTGATGATGTAAGCAGCGAAAGGGTCTATACAACTCACTACCATAGAGAGAATATTAATAATGGAGGTGGCTGTGTGGCTTCCCCCATAGCCTTCAGCGCGGGCTAATGGATCCAATTCATGCTAGCATTTGAACTGCCACCATGTTGAATTTTTGGAGCCAGATTCCATATTTGGTCTGTGCGAGTTACATTCTCATGGCAACCGCAGAGCAAGAAGGCACCTGATTGGCCAGTTATTGTCATTAATATCTTAAATAACGTTGAAAATATTAAAAGACAAAGAACAGGACGGTGTAGTGAGTGGTAAGACAAGCACTTGTGGGTCATACTAAGAAGCCCATTTCCAATAATGAGTTAAAGAGGGGCCAAAACGTTTCAAAGGAAAGTCCATAGGAGCTTTCGGGTTCTGGAGACAGCCCCCATATGCTAACTGGCTTCATGGAGAGCTAGCCAATTGTACCTCCATCATTAATATACACTCTATACTCAGATTCTTGTATTTGTTTAGTAGTCGCAACTTAATAAGTAAATTTGAAACACATACAGTAGGGGGTAATTTCCCAAAACAGGTGCTAAATAGTGAGTGCAAGTTGAAAAATGAAATATGCTATTTTGTGGCCGTGTTGCACCGAATTTAACTTTTGAAATCATACTTTATACACTATTCGGGCCACAAATCTGATATGTAAATGAGAGAGTGGAAAATGCACAAATAACTGGTCTTCTGATACACTTTTGCATGTACTACTCATTTTGCACATGAGCAAATGCTTGGTAAATGACCCCCAAAGTGCACATTTGTGTTAAAATAAGGAGATCACTCACTCACATCAATTGGCCTTACATGACCCGAGCAGCAATAGAGCTAACAACTCTGCCATTGCGCAGTTTAGATACGTTTTGTAAATTAAAGTGTACCGTGTCTTTCAATAAAGCACTGTGCAGCTTTGCATCCCGATGACGACTACATACGAGTCACTGTGATTATTGTGCTGACTTCTACTGGTCTCCCGTGTTTCGAGGGCTTGCTTTCAACTACAAACACCAGTGATTAATCTTTCATGTGGAAGAAATGTTATGTGGTTTGCTCTAAATGCAGTTCTTGTTCCTCAAAGGTCACTCAACATTAACAGTCCCCACAATGTCATAAAAACACAGTGGAGTGAAGGGAAATTGACGAGTATTGGAACAGTCACATAATCCATGACCATCCAAAACCTTAGCGTACACAGCAAAAGCCTTCCATGATATCCAATGGAAACAATGTCTCTCATCATTCTGTCTATAAATACATTTTGTGCCAGTGACAAAAACACACACATTTGAAAAACCTCCACATTTGAAACGTGCCACGGACCAAAGGCAGAACCCGTAAGCGTCCTTTGAAGTCTTACAGTAAGATTTTGTTTACTGCGTGCAATTTTGGCTCGTTTCTGTTTGTGTTTGTCCAGAAAAATGAACGTTTTTTTGACAACCCAGGTTTGATCTCGGTCGACTATGCCTCTCAAGGACAAGCTGTGTTTTCAAGCGAGCTCCCATGTGCTGCGCGGCCGCTTCCAACATCGCCCGCGAATGCACTTGATTAGGACCCACATGTCATCACACGAGACAGGAAACCGTGTCACTTGCCAAAAGAGGCGTGTCTCTGAGGAAGCCCTGGTTGATGTGGAACTCCGGAGACTTCAGGCCAAAATCCATCAGCTACATGTTCATCGCCGTCTGAAGAGAGTGATAAAATACTCCCAAAACTGACATTGAGGACTTTTCTTTTCCTGCAGATGGAAGAGTTGGCCACTACCGCACGCAGGGCAGGCACACAGCGGCTGAGTGGTGAGTGCTCCTGCCTCACAGCAAGAGGTCCCCTGGTTTAATTCTCAGACCGTGAGGGGCCTGTTTGTGTGTGCATTTTAGTGCCTGAGTGGGTTTTGAAGAGGTTCTCCCAATCAACCAAAAGCATGCACATGCACCCAAGGAAAAATGTTCCTTTATTTGTATGAGAATTTCACAAAATTCATAACTGTTCTATAACTATTTCACGTTAAGAGGCAAGTTCTGGCCATATTCCATTATTACTATGCACACCCGTTACACACAAGAGGCTAGAACCCCCAGCTAGCTCAAAAGTGGGTCAATTTCCCTAGAGACATGGTGTACCTTAACCTTAAATGTGCATTACCTAACAACAGCTTGATATTAGTGCGTATTTGACCTTTTAGTGACCCAGTGGCTGCATGTGTTGGTGCAGCATGGCACCTTTACTTTCCATCACAGTAGCTTTTGTGACACTTCAGGATCAATTGTTTTTAGGGTTTAGTACCAGAAACCTATCAGAAACCCTATAAACAATTGATCCTGGAGCATCATCGAGGTCGCTGTGATAGAAAGTAAAGCCCATACAGCCACTGGGGTCACTAAAAGGTCAAATTTGCACTAATATTAAGTTTGTTTGTTTGTTTGTTTTATATAAAAAGTTACATATTGCACCTTTAATCATGGGATTCATCCACAACAGAGCATATCGTCATCTCTCAAGGTCTTTTACAATGGGACAAGAACAACAATTACCCAAAAAGAGGCTTACAAGAAAGATGCCATGAGCTTCAACACTTAAACTCCTTTTGAGATATTGTGATGAAAATGTTTTTCAGTTCAGCTCCACCTACTCCTCCTAGTGGTCAGTCTGGTCATGCGCCGAGTGTGTGACCTCATAAAGTCAATAAGTGTACATGAATTGTATTAATTAACAACATAATAATATATACGTATAATATAGATATAATATACTGTAGATATAATAGTCTCAGCTCTAAGAAAATTGTGATGAGACTGGATATCCCGACAAGCCTTTTCAGTCACAATCCAAAAGCAAAAAACTATGTGAGATAAGAACATCCAATATCCATCTTTCTGTGCTGATTCTGTTTTTGTCATTTGGGTTTCGCCGACTTCTTATTTTTTAACACATCATCAGTCACACAGGTGCCACTGCCAACATCTCCAACACTTATGGAAAAGTGTGTTACTGGATGGACACAGTAGACCACAGAGAATTCAACACACTTGCTATCATCTTACCATTGTAATTCTGTGTGTTTCTGTAAACGGAAATGCAACAGAAAGGCAAATCATTACCTTTGAAATTCCTGGCCAATGTCAAGCAGTTTTTTTTTTTACTACTTTATCTTCTTTGTTTAATGTGGAGAATTAGAAAACATTGGTTCCCACATCCAAAATAGGATGTTTTTTTTCTGGAGCGAAAGTGCCTTTGAGGGTGGAAAAAGACAATGACTTGGATTTTTGTCCACTCATATTTTCCACAGGTTATTTCATGTGTTGGTGCCATGAAAGAAGGAGCTTATTAAGTTACAGTCTTCCATACCAGGTCAGAGAGGATGAAAACGTTGCAGACATTAAACATTGCATACTGTTCTTCCTCTGTGCAGCAGAAAAAAGAGGGTCACTTGTCGACACCACTTGGATCCTTCACGATACATTTATTGAGAGAAAACCTGTGACCTAGCTCTGTTTTTATAAATTTATGACGTGCCTCAGAGTGTGTGGTAAGGCAGTGAGTCTGGCTTTTCTGCCAGATTACTAGATCTGCATTCTGTAGAAAAGTGGAAAATGTGATGTATGGAATCGATCATTTGCACTGGTCCCTGTGTTGAAATCTCATTCAGTGTCTTTTATTCTTCACCGAGCACACACACATCGCCCTGTCACACTCAGATAATGACAGACGAATGACTTCACTGATGGCTCAAACTGTTGTTTTGTTGCTTTATACCCAATTTGCCCACACACCCGTCCAATGCACACATGCAAATGTTTAAAAACCTACCACATGACCACTCTACGTTGGTATGTTCAATATGTTCACGCATGTACCACACCACAAGCCATTCTCCTGGGGTTATGATAATCTCCACAATGAGATAATTTCTGAAAGACAGGCTGTTTCTGCCAACTTCCATGTGGAAGAACTTGGAAGGCCATAGGGGACAGTAGAATGTGGATGAGAGAGAAGAGGGTCTGCAGAAAACAGAGGTTAAAATAGATGAGTGAAAAAAGAGTATAACTTATCCACTGAGAGAGAAGACCAACA
>OMNZ01026582.1:0-13608 GCA_900303255.1 Lesueurigobius sanzi | reverse complement strand
GGGTTTGTGCGTCTGATTGGGTTAATGTTCCCCAAATGACAGACTGGAGGAACTAATGTAGATCATGGAACAAGGTGTGTTGCCACAGAAAACAGCTGAAGATAAATTGAACGTCAGCTGGTGTGAACAAGATTAATAGAGTCTTACATTACCCAATTTATGTAAAAAAATGTTTTAAAAAACACAGAAATGTGGGTCAGTTTTTCCAGTAAAATAAAACTGAAGGGTTGTTAATGCTTTCAAAGGAACTGCTATAGATGTTGTGGTCATGAAACTTGTATAATTGATATCTTGCTCCACAAAAACTGGCTATCAGCTGATATATTTTGACAATCAGCATTATCCAATCAACCATCTGCCTTTCTAGCCGTCTCTCGGGCCTTGGACTTGGGGCTTGAACAGATTATTCTTGAGAAATTACTTGGAGATTGCACTGGCCTTGGCTATAAAAGTTAATTCAGTACATTTATGGAAAATATAGTCCGCTGAAAACATGACCAAAAATGGTGATCAGGGGTTGAAGTGGCGAATGTGTGCATGTTCCAGTTTTACGGCATTTGTTCATAAAGTGACCACCAGCGAATGACTAACTGCAGCTTGGCCAGTGGAGCCGTGTCTGACAGAGTGGTGACAGTAATGGGTCTCTCACCTTTTCCGGACGTAATTTAAAACGGCATATTCTCCACAATGGCTGTTAAGCAAAGGCCGCAGTGGACTCCGTATGAAGCTGTTGTTTACAGCGTCTCCAATGGTCCCTGATGACAACAGCGCACCACATGGACATTTACTCTGCAGGAGAGGAGAATAAATCATACAAGTCTGAACTGCACAGTGACTTGTTATTTTACAGCAATTAAAATGTTTGATATCTCAGAAACACCCTGCAGCTTGGACATGAAAGGATAACTCTGTCATAGACAACGTGAAGGGGTGTGTGAGATTACACACGCGCTCCTGCTGCAATGGCTCACATCTGGAGGATGTTAGAAAGATGCAGTGTCATGTTTCACATAGTGCAGCTTTTCACGTGTAAGACAGATGAGAGATGATACAGAAAATATACATGGTGCAGCTTTTGGAGCACTAATCCTTTAGTCAGAATGGAGATGAATGAGACCATTGAAAGACCACACTGAGAGATCCAAGGCCATTTACAGCAAATCATGTATAATGTGTATAGGTTCCGTTTAAAGCATCAAGCATGTTCCAGCAGGACTTTTTAAGAAAGATTATAAGGAAAGTTGGATTTCATGACTGTGTTTTATTATTTTGAATGTGAATTTGTTGGATATTACAGAAGTGTCTCTAGGCTTCATTAAGAGAAAAGGACGTCACAGTTCCTGGAACAGACCACTCTTTCCTTGTGGGACACGGTTCAGAAAAGTACACACACCTGAGAGCTGCAGTAAATGGAGCTAAATGTGCACCAGTGAACTGTTGTTAACCTGCCATCAAGTGCCACATGTGGGACATATTCTCCATGGCGGCACAAGGGCCAAGTCTATAATGACCATGCTAATGCCTGATCTCCAAATTATCCAGTAATTTACTCATAGAGTAATTATGACATTATCTGTCTCTCCTTGAAGATTTAGTGGTGCTGTCATGTGGCATCAAACAGAAGTGACAGCGCTGAAAGATAATTCCTCACATCGCTCTCTGAGGGGACTGAGATGTGCCTTCTGCAATAAACTACGGATTCCTGAAACTGCTGAAAGATTCCCGACAGAGCAGCATCTAATTGGAGCTGGGGAAGAGGACGCTCCACCTCCTGCTTTTTTTTTTTTTTTTACAGCTCACCCCTGTGTTTCCCATTAAAATAGTTTCCAACGACCGAGCAGAGGATTTGAAACAGCCACCCTCAGGTAGTACCTGCTGCAGCCTCAGCCAGACAGTTGGGCTGAACTCTATAGGCCCCGGCTCTGAGCTGAACTCCATCCAAAAGTCTTCAGACCTTCAGCTGCCAAATCCACAGTTTTACTTCTCTTTGTGTGAAGACACACAGATTGCCTCATTTAATAGCTGTTTTAATCATTAGTGGCAATTGTTGACTAAACGGTCAAATTAAAACAAGAACTTTAAAGCAGGTGGTTTGGGCAGCTTTTTGCAAGACTAAGCAAACAATCGTTGGAAGAACAACCGAGTTCCAGTTGTTAATTCAATGGGTAGCAAAGCTGCAGTTCTGGTCTACTGCAAACCCTCATCCTGTTTGGTTAGATAACATTAAAGCATTGGCAGGATAAATACAAAATGTAATTGGAAAATCAACTGTAAATTGTTGCCATCCTGCAGCTAAAGCTCTGCTATATAATATTAAGTAGAAGCTCCCCATAACATCACAACCACTCATCTTGAGCTAACGCAGTTGGCCTCCAACTTGCAATGGCCCTAATACATTCAATCTCAATTTTCAACAGGTTCCCATATTTAGCCCAGTGGACTTTGGTCCATTTTGGTTCAATAGTATACAGTATTTTCTTAATGTGTCTCAAACCTGCCATGTATCAAGCTAATAATGAGGAAACATCTGATATTTGGTTTAAGCATACCGCATGAGCCTGTCCTGGTCACGGCTGGAGGGATCATTTGCTGCAACTCATTCCCACTTTTTCAGCCCCTCTGCACTTTTCCACTTTCATGTCCAACGCAATAACACAAGACTTCAGACGCATTCAAGCCACCCTTTACACAGCGGCCCACTTAGCACTTTTGGTAACCAGATACATCTTTCTGAAAGCCACTGTCAAAACACTGCACTATGATAGCGGGCGTTAAGCGCTGAATATGCCTGACGTAGAGATGGACTTCGCATTACCTTCTTGTTGCACGTGTGAGGGCTCGTCTGAACAGCGGAGGCCATAGAGGGAGGAAGGAGCGGAGACATATAATTGTGAGCAGGTGACTATCAGACAAAATGGTGGACATCGGAAAAACAAACAAACGTCGATTTCTAAACAACAATCTTCTGCTTCACAAGGCATTTTCATTTTCTATAACATTCCTTAATCCACCTGGTCCAATTATGCATGCACCACACACATGTGAAAATGCCTAAATGTATGTTGAGGCACATTGTAGCCTCAAACGGTTATTACATTCGCAGCAGATGTAGCCGCCGCGTGTTGCGTCGACGCATGCAAACCGCAAGCCTAAACAATGGAGAAAGGCTGGCATTGATTAACGAGTCAAGGACACATACAGGAGATACACAGTAGATGTATAGATTGAATTACGCTACACAAAAAGCAGCACACCGCCTGAAGTGGTTTGTTTATTTCCACATGACAGGTTCGTCTCTTGATTGCATGTGCGGGGCATCTGGATTCCATACGGCTGTCAGGATCCGCTATTGGCTGAAAAGTGCAAAAATATCAATGTTTCGAGGGTCGTTCTTGAGCTAAAGGCTTTGCTGCTTCCCCGAAGAGAAAATAGAGCGCTTGGTTTGGACGGCAAGCTGCGTTATCTGCGAGATTTGAATACGACACTGAGCACCTACAAAACAACTGGGAACGCAACAGGTTAGCCAAAAATAACTACTTATAACTACTATATAATATATAAATATAACTACTCTTAAATAAAGTAAGAGGTGGTCGTGAAAATAAGCGTGGCGATTTTCATAGTGTCTACTTAACTAACTTTTTTTTTATTCAAACACTTGAGAGATGTTAATTCTTTACTTTGCTGCAGGGGGCGTGGCCAGTCTGATGGACCTGTCAGACTGGCCACGCCTCGGAAGGAAGAACAGCGCACTCACACCAACCGCGGCAGGAGCGAAACGTGCGGCCAGCTCCCATTCATTCCCTATGCAGGCTGGCGACCGGAAAGCGACTACCGGAAATAAGCAGGAGAGTGGCGTGATACCGGCGACCAGAGCGTGACTAAACTTGCATAGAGTTGTAATGAAGTCAACTCTATGCAAGTGTAGAGCGATTTCCCGGCTGCGTTCACCAAACTCTGAACACTTGGACAGACCCCTGTGCGTGATTGGCTCACACACTTCAGCTGCGTCTCAAACGTTTTTATTTTTATTTTCTGCACTGTAACACGTCACCTCTCATCTGTGAAACCTCTGAGGAAGGATCGCCGATAGAGGCTGAAACATGTCAGTGCAAAGAATCTTCAGTCTTCAACTGTACTCTGTAGCTGAAGTGTAGGACGTTTCGCTCTTCATCCAAAAAGCTTTGTCAGTGAATGAACAGAATTGACATGCTCGTGGGTCTCTTAAGGAGAAACCAGTAGGAGGAGTAAACCTGTAAGTCCCACCTCTCTTGGTTCTAAAGGTTGGAAAAAACATATTGGCCTATTCACACCTTGATTACTGCTCGTTAAAGAATTAAATTAGTGTCTGAATAAAACAACCTAACAACACTTGGTAGTGAAAATAGAAGTAGTAGTAGTAATGCAAATGCTAATAATAATAATGCATTAGTCGCTTCAAGGCGCTTAAATGCATGAAACTTTCGTGCAGACTCCACACTTGGTGATGGTAAAAGCTGTTTTGTAGCTAGCACTGCCTTGGAGTGGGCTTGACAAAAGCAGGCTGCCAATCTGCCCCTTCAACCACCACTAAGCATAATCCCACATTAGGCAAGTATCTCACCCAAAGACACAACAACAGTTTGTTTCGGAGCTTGGATCGAACTGCCGAGCTTTGGATGCTTGGATGAACCCTTACCACTGAGTCACTGTAGTAGTATTATAAGCACTTTGAGTGGCTTACTGTATATACAGTAGGTGGAAACGTGCTATGTAAATTGAGACCAATTAAAATAGCACAATGTACATTAAATATCCCTCATAAGTTAAAGCATTGCTTTGAAAAAAACTGAAAACTTTAGTCTTCAATCTCTTTTTGGAGCGCTCTTCAGTGACATACTCTATATACAGTATAACCAGCCAGATATTTCAATACTTTAAAAGATGAGATAAAACCACTATAAAACAAGAATAGGATTTGAGGAAAGAAAAGACAAAACCAACTGAGGATGTAAAATATCCCATAAAAACCCTGGTCTAATTCCAGTTGATTTAAAACATCCTCTTTATGTGTTGTCTGTGTTGAGTTATTGGTTGGTAAACCACAGTTTCCTTCAACAAATCCAGCATGTATCTAAAATATTATCACAGAATGAGAAACTATACACCTCTCACCATCGCCAAGGTAAACAAACTCAGAAGGCCGGATAACGTGAGGCTTATCCAGAAAATCCACTTCTTTCAGGAATCTGAAGATGATGCCACAGTCTGACGTCTGACATAATACGTGTTACGCAACGACAGCCGACAGTTGGCTCCTTTTCCAAAGCCGCAGATTCTTGTGTGATATGTGATTTGATAATTAAATTACTTTCCCTCACATGGTTTTGAGAATGAAAACAAATCATAAATGTTCAATCAGTGACAGTGTTTCAGGCCTGTATATTTGTTTAAGTTATTTATTTAAGAGTGAAACGTGTGTAATGTTTAGTTTAAATAAATAGTTCACAAAGCAACAAACCACCAATTTCAACATATATTCAACACTGCCGGGAAAAAATGATAATGAATGAGAGCACTACTACCTACAGAGCTATAGGGGTTCATTACTGTATCTAGTAGCAATGAGTCAATTACGAAAAGTGCAAAATCTTCCTGCCCACGTGTAGATGGACAACAATCGGCTAAAAAGAGGAGAAACTACACCAGTGGGAGATATGACCAATAAAGTATACACTCCCCTCTGTATCCTGGAATGTGATCTAGAGAAGGTTTGGAGACCACATCTTAGCTATGTGTGAAACAAAGCCAGTGTGTCAGAGGTCTGTTCTTTCCCTGCTTTCATTTACTTTTATTTGGCCATTTAAATCACAAGTCTAAACTCAAGCTGTATTCTCACTGTAGCAAACCCTGACTGTTACCAAATGCAAGTTATTTACCTCTGTTCTTCAGTCCGCAGTGAAAGTTGAATAAAGAAATGAAACTCTAAACAGCCTGTCTTGAGGGTTTCTGTTCCCGCTTTGTCACACAAAGTCCTGATTGTTTGCCCTAACACCTGCACTCTATCCATGCCAGTGTCTGTCTCTGTCCTTCTCCACACTGCCTCCTTTGATCCGCATCTTGGCTCAATGCTGGAGCCGCCGGGTCAAAAACACAGTCACAAAAACATATGCACAGGGTTAAGATGGAAAATGGGCCCTGCAGCCAATCCCAAACACTAATTTTGACAGGAGTTGGGTACAAAATGGGGACTACTTGGATTTTTTTCCATGAGCTGTCTGAATCAATAGGGTCAACGGCGAACATAGCAGTAGAGAGCAGTCTGAGTTTGGCTTGGATCGATTTTAGCAGGACTGTTATTACGGCGCAGCTGAGCGAAGCTTTCGAGGCTTTTGATGTAAATTTGTCCCGCCGTCTGTGACACAACAGTCTTTAGCGGCCCGAATGGAGAAACAAAAACTGCCAGACAACTGGGAGGACATCGAATCCCACAAACCAACTCTCGCACTGCCACCGTTTTACTGAGCTGCATTCGGGGGATCGCATAGTAACTTCGATCTGCACTTTAGTAATGATTTCTTTTGTTTTTAGTTAAAAGTAGTTTTTTTTGTAAATGGCTTTTATTCCAACAGGTTTAATTTCTCCCATCTCCAATCATCACATCATCACCTAAAGCTACTCCCTTCATCTGTCAACATTTTGCATAATCCTTTTTAAATTTTTGTCCACACCAATTAGCTTCTTCATACCCTCCATTCTAATGAGTGTCCTCTTCGCTTATCCTTTACATACATGACAAACAACAAGGTCTGCACATTTACACCACAAGTTTAAGCCATCTCAATCTATCTGTGTTCAATTGTTGAAGCAGGTACAACTATTTTTTGTTGGCCGTGGATGTGTGACCGTTTTTTTTTTACTACATTTTTCCGTAACTTGCTTAACACGTGGTAACATTCTCATTAGCCCACTGTCCGGTGTGCATGGCGTTACATAAATTCACATGACCTAACCCCCTAAACCTAACCCTAATCCTAACCTTAATTGACTTTTTGATTATAAAATGGAAATGGCGTTAGGAATATGTGTTTGAAGCGCTGGGCAGTGTGTTACACCTGCAACGTTAAAGTATTCAACTGGGACCAGGTTTTCGACTGTGCACAAAGTCTGACGCTGCAATGTTTTTTCCCAGGATGGGAAAGGGCTTTTTCCATTCATTTGACTATTTTTAATGTTTGGGTTAGGTTTATGGTTGGATTACTAGCTTGTGTAGGTTCTCAGTCGTACAGGAGTTGTCCATCGTAGGCAATAATTCTTCCGACTTTATCAATCAATCAATCAATTTATTTTTGTCATCTCAAAGGTTGGTATGGACAAAAACAAATCAATATCAGACATCAAGAATGATCAAAATAAGTCACACACAAATGAATGTCACACACGAACGAAATGTCACAACCAGATGCAATGTCCCGTAAATAAGTAAATCACTTAGAGTAACAAGCTTAGAGTATCCCCCATCCTTAGACCTTCCTCCGCGGCGAGGAAAAACCCCTGGGAAAAAGTTAGGAAACCTCGAAGGGATCCAATATAGAAGAAGGATCCATCCCCCTTGGACGGATGGGCCAGTGGAAAAATGTTGGTCGACCAGAGTTCAATGGCTATCATCTTCATCTGTATTTCATCTGACTTCATCTGTACACTGTAGTTGAAGTGTAGGACGTTTCGATCTTACTCCATAGGAGGTTCCAACCATCAGCTAAATAAAGACTTGAGTTGACTTAGAGGTTAACTCCTCCTTCTGATTTACTCTTAAGAGACCCACAAGAGTACAGATGAAGACGGAAGAATTTTCTCCTACTTGGATTACTAGCGCTATCCTCAAATGTGGCTTTCCCATCCTGGGAAAAAATCTTTAGCTGACCGTGACACAAATGCACTTAAAAAACAGCAAAAAATGTAGTCACGTGAAATGAATTGATGAATTAGGAGCAAGTTACGGTAAAATAGCGAAAACAAATGACACATATCCACTGCCTTTTCTTTTTTTTTACCTAACATGGGAAAAGTATTTAAGTAAATAAATAATTTTACACAAATAAAGATGTTGTAGCCAAAATAATGACTCAAGTAAGTATTTGAGTAAATACCTTAACATCTATTCTTGAATCAACAGAACTCAAAGAGTAAAACTGAATTTTAATACACTAGAACAGTATTATTTGGGTTGCAGCTTGACACAAGTTGAATAGTCCCAGTGAGACTTCAGTTGAGAGACACTGACCTAAACAACACAATAACAAACATATGTTGAATGCCATGTTCTTTCATCTCTGGGGAAAATCTAAGACCATTGGACATTCTCTCCTAAGAGCTTGTTTGTTGCCACTTATTAACACTGACAGCTGAGATCATGGTTTTCACACTGCAGACTGGTTCCAGTCGTGCTGCTATAAATAAAACCATTGGGTAATCAGTCCTGCTTACAGTGTCACAGAGTAATTGGGGAAAACCATGCCTTCATTTTCGTAGCATGCAGTGGGGACCAATGCCTCATTGTGGCTTTATTTTTCATTAACAACATATTACTTGTTGTGTTTGTACAGCACGACAACAATCACCAAAACAGGGAAGGACCCAGCGCCAAACATCCAACTGATACAACCTGGGATAAGGCCAAATGGTTTGAGCCACTGCCAGAAAACCTTGTACGAATTTAAGAATGATTAACAAAACAATTACCTCAATAATCTTTCAACTCTATGATTTACTCTGCAGGGTTTATCCAGAAACATGTCCGTTTTGGCATCCATCATGAAGTAAAAAAGTATTCAAGATAACTTCTGTTAAGCTATTTAGTGTTTTTCCTTCACACTGTTCTGTATCTAATGCCGGGGCAATCTTTTCTCAGACTTACAGAAGGGAAAGTGTTCATCCCAAAACATCTGTGAGGTATAAATCAAGCCCCTGAGAGGGTTACCTCAGAAACCACTGGCTCTCACAGAAACACACAAGAAAAAGACTTTTAGCAACAAGGAATCTAACTAAGACAAACTGCAATGCATCATTTTCAGTCTGCAAAACCCTGAAATTATGCTCAGTGTGGGAATTGTGGGCTGAGAAAAAGGGAGGTAAGTTACAAAACAAAAACCCTAATGACAAGAGGGAATCAACACCACATAGTGTTTAATGCATCTGCAAAAAGGGAATGTCAACCTGTCCCTGAAATGAAATACATGAGTTTTTAAAGTTTCAACAGGTGCACAGACCTATGGTTTGGAAGACCACACAACAAGCACCTCTTTAGTCAAGGTGCATTAAGTGAATTAAACTATTTATAAGTTAGTTATGCTAGTTGTGCATCTGGTTTTCTACATTTTTTGAAGTAAAGAAAGTTGTTAGTATTTGTGTGTTGTGGTAGCCAGCACCTCTGTTGCCTTTAACTCCTGTGCAGCGTCGAAACCGTGCCGTCCACTTCGGTCGTGGAGATGTTCACCTTGTCCTCCATGAAGCTCTCCGCTGATATGCCTGGAGGTTCATAATACAGAACTAAAGAGTTTTGAAGACACTAGTGTGGACTTCCCACTTAACTGCATTTCAGACTTGATATAACCAAAGCTCTTGATGATAAGAAATTAGTTTTATTGATTTTGTACAGGCATGCAATACTGTTGACCACATTCATTTGGCTCAAAGACTGTCAGCGTGTGGTTTGTCAGACCATATAGTTGGATGGTTCAAAGATTACCTGTCTAACACAACCCAAAGTGTACAATTTGAGGGCTATGCTTCTGGAGTTCTGCAGATCCACAGTGGAGTGCCTCAAGGGTCCATACTTGGGCCCTTGCTTTTTGCACTGTATATAAATAGCATTTGGCAAAATATCCCGAATACTAAATTTCACTTTTACGCTGATGATACAGTGATATATTGTTTATTATATTGCACCCCAGCAAAAGCCTTTGAGTATTTTCAGTCTCCGTTTGATCGTGTGTCAGTTGTGCCATTTACGACTTTTATCAGTATAAAACAAATAATATTTGTTGATATTACAGACAGGATTTAAATACTCAGTCAAAATGCATGAACTGAGTTGTCCTAAAGTGGGATAGCATCTTAGCATCTAATCTTTTGACCATTTTTCATAGAATATGAATGATAACACAAAAGTCTTTTTTTCCACTCCTGGTTAGTGGTTGCGTAAAGCCATTTATTGTCAAAGAACTGAGTTTCTTTTGAAATCATAATGAAACAGAAACTACTCAAATGTCCCTGATCTAACGTTTACATGACCTTCAACAACTGCCAGGAAAATTGTTCAGGAGCAAAGAAAAACTCACTTCAGCTGAAATAGAGGACAAAACTGAACTCTATGAAAACATTTCTGTTTGTTTCAAGACGCACAATATGTAAAATTTTGCTTTGGCTTTCTCTAGTTGAAAAGCGTAAACAATAACATTTTTTGACAATACATTTTTTAGCACAACTGTGTATATTACACCATAGATTTACTTTTCATGAACAAAATGTTGTTCCTGGTAGAATTAGTTATTCGTTATAAGAATTGTATAGACTTTATAGACTCATAAACCATGTGACTATGCCAATAATACAGCTTTGTAAAACTATGCCTTTCATGAAGTGAAAACAATAATGAAAGCAATAAGAGCTTACCTGTTATCACAAAGCGCTGTAGTGATTGTCTGGAAAAGGCCGAGCTCGGGAAAAGATTTTGGGGATTTCTGGCACATTCCATATAGAGGTTCTTCTTATTATTATTATATAGAACGATGTTGGATAATTTATACAGTAAAGAGCTCTTTTTAACAATCATGTCATCATCTTCTCACTTGTGGCATCACCAAAAATCCCTTTACTCAGAGCCCACAAACAGCAGACCGACGAAACCGGAGACTATGGTGAGCCTAAATGGTCTGACCCTTTGTTACTTTTTCTCGCATTTCTTGGAGCGCAGAAACGGCACTTGGATCTCCAACGCGTACTTTGTTTTGTTTTTTTCTTTCCTTTTCTCGAGCCTGCGGTCTAACAGCGCCGTCTGAGTCTGGAGGAGCTGACAATGGTTTGCACACTCCTATCAGCCACTGAACTCTCGGTCACCCATAACTATGCAACAATTTGAGAGGCACGTGGGCCCGAAACCCAGCAGCAATCCAGCCACGTGCTTCCTGCATCCCCCCCCCGCCCAATTCGCTTTTCCCTTTGACACACACTGCACAGGCATTAATTGCTCAACAAAACCTGTGACCGAATAGAGGTAAAAGCCATAACCTTGCCAGTAAACAAGGCGCTGTCTTTGCTCACGATGATGGGAAACACGCAGGTAAACTCGCCTGCTTGTTTGCGTCTGACAGCCACACGCACGGCTCCATTGGTCGGGGCCAAGGTTTGCACTTCCCGCTCCGTCTGTCATTTATCTGCTCATAAATCAGGGGACCTTTATAAGACACTTAACGAGAGTCTGCGCAGGCCAGGGGGAGCGGGCTTACAGAGAATAACACCTCTGCACGCTTATCGCGCCGTTATTACGCGTCCGTGCCAAGGCGCGCGATCACGGCCCTGATTTGAGTCAATTTATCCGGTAATGTCCAAAACCGGATTCCCTTAAGTAACTTATTGCTAACTTCCAATGTGTTCAGGAAGAAATAATATGACAAGGCCGATTTATCCAGTCTCCCCCACTCAAAATAGTGACATTCTAACTTGACTCCTCTGACTCCCTAAATCTCAAATGGGAACAAGACTTGAGCAGCGATTTTGAAGGATCGGACACATATTCACGGCCCCCTTGTGGCTGAATAAAAGAAGAACACAACAGCCATTCACAAAGACCACTTGATGGAAATGAAACCAATATGAAGCCTGTTTGGAGTAAAATAGCTTCAATATAATGGGCATGACTCTGGATGGTAATTGTGTCCACATGCCTCTGTAATTATTTAAATATATTTTTCAAAAAGTAAATTACTACAACATAAAAACAAATCAGTTTATCACATATTGAAGGTTAAATCACAAGTACTGATGAGTTTGCTGTAGGGGTCCCCAGTTATTTGATGATATTTTGGAGTCATGACCTGAAAAGTTTGGTAACCCCTGGTTCAGACGTGCTCTAAAATGCATCTGATTCTTCTATAGTTATGCAGTTATGTCAAATGAAAATAAATATAAAGATTCTGGACATGGTTACAATGTGTAATGGGAACTGACGCTGTGAAAAAGAAAACTGAAAATGTAATGCATTGTACTTACATGTCTTCACATTTGAAAGAAGAGTGAAAAATGTGTGTTAACTGAATAGCGTGGTGCTCCCCCCGTCATTGGTAAGACATGAACCTCATCCTAATGCATGTCTCATTTATCATAACTCCTCAAAGCCTCTACAAGTCAGTTTCTTCACTCACTTTTTGTTCATTTTTCATTTTCCATGTACTTTCCAGAGGTAGGACCCATGGGAACGGACGTTGCCACAAATTATATGGAGAGCACTTTGGATTGCACAGAGTAAAAGGCAGATGCTCTTTTTGGTCGGAGAACGTTGTTCCCACCTGTCCAGAGTCACTGTGGGATATCTCCTTGGATATGAATACCTCCATGAATGTGGATGCCTCATTTGTTCCCTTCCCCTGGTCCAAAAGTCTTCCTTATGCAGAGTGAAAACATTACGATGTCAACCTCACTAATGTGAGTGTGCAGTAATGATTTCCCTCTGAATGGAGGCTTGTTCTTAGTCACTTCTGAGACAAGTGTAATACTAATCCTAAAGTTGGTCTAATGCAGGAATAAACAGTTTGTAAAGCATGTCTAAACCGAGTAAAGTCCCACATAAAGCAGGACTAAATACATTAAACCAGGTGTAGCTTTGGGACCCACCGTCAACGAATTGTGACCCCCTAAAAATACATTAATTTCGACTTTTAATTAAAATTATTTGCAGTTCAGCCATTTTAGCACATTTAATTGCAGTATTTATTTGCAGAGTTCAGATGATTTTGGCATCTTCAAAAAATATTAATTACAGGGTTTGGCAAAGGCCTGGGACCCAATGAAAACTTGTCCTGTGACCCACTTTTGGGTCCCAACCCACCAGTTGAGAACCACTGCATTAAGCAAAATCATGTCTTATTAAATGAATGAAAAATAGAAGACTTTACATACTAGAAGTCCAACAGTCATACAAGTCCCACATTTACAGCATCTTACATTTTCAATCATGAAGAGCACATTATGACACATTGGTCAATTGTCCCTGCAGGTTATAGAGGTTGTCATATAGAGGTTGTCATATAGTCAACTGGACTGGGCTGATTTGAGATTTGAGACTTCTTTCTTCAGAGGCTTCTTCTTGAGTCAAATGAAAAGGCGCATGGGAAAATTGAAGCCCATTATCATTTGACTCAAAAGTCAAGACCACGAAGAAGCTTCTGAGACGTTTTTTGACAACCTCTACTAAAGTAGAAATTTCCTGGATGACTGAGAGTTTTATGGAAACAAATACATTTCCTGGTGTTACCCAATTCTGCCATCTGCAACAGCCCAACCCTCAACAGATGATGATCCACATCAGCATCACGACTGTAACGATACATGAGAACATGCAAAGTCCACACA
>OMNZ01026579.1:10352-22119 GCA_900303255.1 Lesueurigobius sanzi | reverse complement strand
GCATCTGTAAAATAAACCCAGCGACTAAAACGGCCTCAGGAAACGCTTTTGAAAGAGGTGTAGCATGTCCATATCGACCAAGATTTAGCTGCTCCTGGAGCTAAAATATCCAATATTATGCTAACAAGCAAGCTAGCACAAGATAAAAAGAATCAACCATATGGTCAGCTGTAGGGAGGCTAAATGAGGCCAGTCTAGTTAAAATTATAAGTAACCATCTACATACTATTATATACAAATACAACACAGGCTATTTAACTTTTGGATATGAACAGTGTGTACAATGAGGACATAAATATTTCCTATAATTTTCATCTGAAATGAAAATTGTGAGACCCAAAACACATCATTACACATGCTTATTACAAATATTATATTCAATTAAATAACTTTACTTTAACTGTATAATTCTGATCAAACTTCTCTTAAAAGTAATATTATAATTGATAAATGACTCCAGTAAATGGAAATGAACTAACCACTTTAACCCAGCTACAAAGATGTATGTTTGAAGAAAATGCCTTGTACTCGTATCGGTACTCGGTATCGGCAAGTACTCAAATCAAAGTACTCGTACTCGTATCGGTTTGAGAAAAAGTGGTATCGGTGCATCCCTATTAGTAACCCTAAGATTTTCATGGACAGTAATTCACAAAATAATTTTTAAAGGTGTACAGTGTTTTTTATGGTAATTTCCAATATTGATCACAAGCAATAAAATAACCCATTCATACAGTAGGGCTGCACAATATCTCTCCAAATCATTGTTATTGCACTATTAGGTGACGCAATACCCGTAAAACAATACCCATAACGGAATTAGCCATAGTATTGTTCTTCTGACTGAGATTTGCAAATTAAAAAAGAAAAGAAAAACTCAATTGTATTTTTGCCGCAATATTCAAAACATTTATTGAATGATTTTTCTATACTGTGCAGCCCTACTTTATAGTAACTTTACATAACTATTACCGAATAGAACCAACCTTGTGTAATATGTAAAAAATGCTCTTTTAGAAATGATAATGATAAAAACAACAACAATCCATTCTTAGCACACGACCTCGTTGTTTCACAAAGTAGGAGTTTCACTTGGACACGTTTGTTCACAAATAGGGCTGCATGATATGAAATGATATTAATTTACTAAACCACTGCAACTCAGTTCGTTCAAGTAAATTAAAATGAAAAAGAAGGTCTAAAACAGGGGTGTCCAAAGTGCGGCCCATGGGCCAAATGCGGCCCTCAGACCAATTTTTGGTGGCCCACAAGCTTCTTGTTGAATTGGCACACATCGCCAGAGATGAAACTTTTTTCTGCAAGTTTAACTATTCTACACAATTGAAACCTCAAACACTAACATTTTATTGTGAGACAGAGCTTGCGTTGAGGTTCCAGACTAAATACAGATATGGGGAAAGGTTTAAACCTTTCTTAAATTACCCCAGTTGAATGTTTAACTGCTCTGGCCACCGATATGTGGCCCTCCATCCCATGTACAATACGCGGCCCTCGATGAATAAAGTTTGGACACCCCTGGTCTAAAACAATCGTAAGCATTTTTTTCCCATTAAAACAAAGCAAAGAAATCGGACTAAAACAAGAGTAAAATGAAATTAAAGTAGGAAAGTACTTTTTCAATTACAATTTTCTTTTGTTCCACGCTGTTAGAAACAAATGAGTAAACCTCAGCCATGGAAGGCCTCATCATTTTGTCCCTTTTATATTGTGCAGCCCTACTCTTTAAGTCCTTCTAGCGTAATGTATTTAGAAATGTTCATAACCCAATGGAGGCCAGTATGTCTGATGTATTCCTTGCTCAATGGCACCGAGCCGGCAGAAACACTTGGTCAGCCATTTTAGCGAGTGGCTCAATGAAAACATCAATGCTCCATCAGTTTAATCGAATCATTCCTCTCTGACTCATTGTGTTGTGATTAAACTCTGATATGTGAGTCTGAATGGGCGAATTACAGGCATTTCTCTTACTCTCGGTCTCATTTGAGCCCATTCACTTGCACCGCAGCCTGTCTGAGCTGTGCCCTGGTAAGTCGTGGGGTCATTGGAGGGTCACGTCCTGATTATCAGATGTTGTAAAAAAGTGGAAGCCTTGGAGCCACTTTTTAGGGCTGCCAGACTTCAAATTTTTGTCTTTGTGCTGGCGTCACCCGCTGGTCATATTTGACGAAAATAAGCTATTTTCCACCCGGGCAACACAAAATAAGGCCCTTCTCGTCCTGATATTTTCACAATGTGTTGTCTCAGGGCACACATTTGTCCCGTGCTGTCAGTGCTGTTGATTTAGCTGTGAGAACCATGCCGTGGTCAGTGGTGATTTTTCTGCGATAGAAACATGTTTTGGGCTTTTGAAATATAAGAAATGGGGTACGCCTCATTTTAAGCTCAATGAAATAAGGAATGTAAGTTGGAGCATTATTCAATTTGATCTCAAAAGAGCTGCAAATCTTTGAATATTTGAAATTGTTACCTAAAATATTTATTTTTGAAATAATTATAAATACGTTTTTTATAAAACTTTTTACATGTTTTGGACTACTTTCTTGGCGGATGAATATGGCAGTGACATTTCAAGATCCAGCTCAAATGCTATAATCTTACTATGATAAATTGAATGTAATATAATAATATTATAGTAGAGACAATTAATGTGAATGTGAATCAAAATGTCAAGTGAAAAGAAATGACACTCATGTTACATTAACAAAATGGCCATATTACTTTTTACAGTGAGATTCCTGCTCAATAAAAACGTTTGCGCAGTAAGCATCTATAGATTGGAATAACATTGCACTCATTTGAAAGAAAACTATTTTAATGTCCCAGGAATTAAAAAAAAAGAATCCTTGATTTTTACTTATTCCTGCAATCTTTAGTGAAGTAAATGTGTGGCATAGTAACAATATCCTGTTGCATGTTCAAAGGTTCAAGGACTCTTTAGGTACTGCCAAAGATTTGGCTAAACCTAGTATTGAAGTGAGTTTTTTTCAGTATTTAGTAAACGGTGAAGGACATAAGGACATGACCAAAGCCTGTTTAATGCAGTACAATAGTGTTCTACAGTGTCCAGATGTGGTCTTTGGTGTGAGCCCGGTGCCGCTCTGGTGCCCGTTGCCGCAGTAACAGTGGGGCGGTGGCGTGGCAGGGGTTAACGTCTGAGACTGGCGCTGTGAGTCCAGGTCGGAGCCAAGAATTCCTCAGCCCTGCGCCACCACCCTCCTCTCTACCCTCCTGTCCATGGCTCTCAAGTTAACACCGTTGTAACTAATAGGGGGAAAATGTAGTACAGACATAAATACGAGATAACATGTATTGTAAGTTTTCCTTCATTTTAACTTTTCATATCAAAATAAGGCATTTTAGAATGTACAAATTTGCCTATGTTTTTTTGACAAGGATATCTAAATAATGAGTACAGCCAGATTTAAATGTATAGTATTATTTTATTAGTTGCAAATATTTGTTCAGAAGGGATTTTGAATGTTTCGTTTAGTTTTTGAATGAACTTGTTATTAGTGAATAAATGTGTATAAAATAATTTTGTCAATAAATCAGGCTAGGAATTTAGTATTGAAAATTCCCTTTGAACAAACCTTGTCAAGCACAAGACTGGAACGTGTGATGACTGTAGTGTAGGAGCTACTAAAGTGGAGATGTTGTTGCATGAGTATAAGAAAAACGCATTTTGAGAAAAATTAAGTTGCAATTTTCTGTGTAAATCTATGGAGCAATGTTGAGCAATGACTGAACACCTTATAGTGAAGATCTGGCAATTTATTTGTTTCCAAGTGAAAGTTTATATGTTAAGAGAGCAAACTGCCCCCAAATATTGCCTTTTGCCTGTAGTGTCTGCCCTTAAATATATCTTTTGAATGGTCCAAAGTCCTTCAAATGGTGTCACAACATTAAAACATCCAGTGCCTCAAACCCATCACTGCCCACGTAGTAATAATATTGTCGATTTTAGAAAGTTAAAAACAATTTACAGAATTGTAGAGAAATGTATGCTTTTTATACATAGGTCATCAGCCTCTGCCCTTCTCCAATTCTCTGTAACTTCTCACTAAAGAATACATACTCTATAGAATGTCACAAAGCCTAAGTTTGGTGTCATAGTATTTATTTAAAGATATGGTTTTAAATAATATAGCTAACATCTCAGTGGCTGCTTTTGGCTTTAGCAACTGCAGTGCCCTCTTCCCTTTCCTTTCTGTACCCACTTAAGGACTTACTGATTTGATTTAATTACAGACAGCACAAACCAAGAGTATTACATTTTTCATATTCATAATTATCAACTTTTTCTCAACTACCAGTCTGCGTTGCCAAGATTTTGTTCATTTGTACCCCAAAAGACCTTAACTGCGTCAACCAAGAGACATTTACGAAACCTTGCGTTCTCTCAAATCTGCGCCATTCCACACAGTGACTTTTTTAACCGCAAATAATGGTATGAAATGTGCTAATCCGGCCGCCCTCCTCTCTCCCCTCCTCTCTCTCTCACCACCCGAGTGCGCCCTCTTTCTTCCTCGTCTCGCCTCTGATCGTTTCATCCTTTGTTCTGTTTTGCTCTTGTCTCTTCGAGTTAATATGTCTGTCGCTCCCTCAGACACGCCGTCTATTTGGCTGTCCTACTTTGCTCCTGTTTGTTCGCTCCAGTCTTTATTAGTTTGATGTACTTTGTGTTCTCGGTATCCCTCCTAAAATATTCATGCCTTCGGGTGTACCTGCACCGCCGTTTTTTCAGTTTTCCCTCGCAGTAGTCGAGCAGATAAAGTCGTACGCGAGCTGGAATAGAGATGTTGCATGTGCGAGTGGTGCAGTGCAGAGGCGCGCCACAACAATGGGAGCCAGTTGATGCCGTTGATGTATTATTTATACAGTCATTCCCACACAGCCGTTTGTAGCTGATATCTGTATTTGCGAGCGTTTAGAGCTCTTCATTCTCAGCGTTAGGCGGCGTCCCGGGTCGGGGAGGGCTCCTAACAGCGGCAGATGGGCCAATTCGACACAGGCTCACCCCACTGCACAGGTGTGACATGTGATAGGGGTGGGTGATATTCGCGAAGATGAATATCTCGATAAATACAACATCTAAGAGACATTAATTCTATTATTATTAACTGTTTACAAATGTATTTTCTTCAGTGACTTTTTGGACCTGTGTGATCTTATGAGCTGTTGTAACAAGTAAATGTCTCCATTGTGAGATTAATAAAGTCTTATCTTATCTGATATGTAAAAATGTGCTATGCTCAATATTGTAAATTTCTATATCTTCCAAACAACAATTTCAATAATATCTTGTAGACACAATCTTGCCCACGTCTAAGTACAGATCATCTCTCTCATTTTTAATTTTCAGTCAGTTTTCAGTTGGTTATTCTGCAGGTAAAAAGTTTTGTAACTAATTAAAAAGAACAGATTGTTGTCTGTTTGTTGCAGAATTATTCATCTCTGTTACAAAGCTTTGTTAATTTAATTACAATCTTCATTTGGATGTTGGGGGCTAAATTGACAAAGTAGTTTAGCTTCTCCGTGCAGACCATCTTTTCTTAATTTTCTAAGCTCGTGTCCAGTGTTCAATGCACCACCTGAAAGTAACATTTATTATTATTGTTGGCAGTACATTACATCATAAGACTCGCTTGTGTTTAGAAGCATAAAGAGCATCTTTATTGGCCCCTGTAGGGAAAATTGTCGTCAGCATTTGATCCATCCTGCCTGGGGCAATCCATCTCCAGATGTGGAGCCAGGCTAATGGTTGGGAGGATTAACCTAATGTGCATGTTTTGGGTTTATGGGGAAACCGGAGCACCCGGAGGAAACCATCCAGACACGGGGAGAACATGCAAACTCCACAGCTGAAGTGAGTTTTTCTTTGCTCCTGAATCATTTTCCTGGCAGTTGTTGAAGGTCACGTAAACGTTAGATCAGGGACATTTGAGTAGTTTCTGTTTCATTATGATTTCAAAAGAGTAAACTCAGTTCTCTGGCAATAAATGGCTTCACACAACCATTAACCATGAGTGGATTTTTTTTGTGTGTGTTATCATTCATATTCTATGAAAAATAGCCAAAAGATTAAAAGGGTATGTAAACTTAAAAGGGTATGTAAACTTATGAGTACAACTGTATTTTCTCCATGCTGTCGCAGCCCCAAATGTGTTAGACTTATTTTTTTTTTTTTACTAAGCAAGCAGTTTGTCTGTCACTTGGTAGAGCACTGAAACTACTAAGAGAAGATAAGATAAGACTTTATTTATCTCATAATGGACAAATTGTTACAACAGCTCACACAGGTGATAATAATAATAGAATAAAATGTCTTTTAGCATTTCTCAATAAACAGTATAAACATCTCTTATGTACAATGAATGAGATCAAATAAATTAAAAAAAAATATCCAACAAATTGGAATTGAAGAGGATGTGATATATACAGTATACTGTAGGTATGGTTATCGCACATATTAAAATATTGTTCCTGAACTGCATTGTCGGTTTTGATTTCAACTTGGTCCATTCCTCTTTCTCCCTTCCGCCTGGGCTTTCGCCAATGAACCTGCCCAAAAAATGAATCTTTTAAAGCTTTGCTCAACATTTAATTTTAGCCGGCGAGCCGCAGCACCAGCCACTGAAGCGTACTTTGACACGGCCTGTATTCGTACCGTTCCGCCGCAGTTCGAGACAGTGAAGTGAGGTGAGCCCTGAGTAATGCCTGGCGTCCGATGACGTCACCGCCGCGGCTGATGAACCCGTGACCCCGGCTTTCGGGACGTCGGCGGCGCTGGCAGGACGAGCACTCGCGGGTACGGCACGCCAAAACGCATTAGATATGAGGCGGCGCGGAGAGGCAGAGGCATAACGCACCAGCTCAGAAGGGCGAGCGAGGAGACAGGGGGAGGTGTTGTCAGATTAAAAAGGACTCAGCGAGCAAGACATGAAAGTGGGCATGCATAACGAATCACAACGGAATCGAAATGACAACGCGAGCATTTGTAATTAGTAGATAAATAAACATAAACTGCAATATTTTTAGGTTGTTGAATATCCTTGAACAACAAAAAAAATCTCCTTAAGTGTGGTTTAGACCTGTGCAAATGTTCTGAAATACAGAGAGTACCTATTCTTATCTGTTTCTACTAAATATTCTGTTTTCTAATTTAGAAACGCATTTTCCCTTGTGGATCAATAAATGTTGTCTAAGTCTAAGAAATGCTTTTTGCAGTTATTATTTCACTCCTGAACATGTTCAAAATTAACTGAACCCTAATTTTTTTGACCTAAATCCCAAATCTACTTTAATTGCTATATTTGTCAGAATTTTTTTCCACAAAAGTAAATCATTCAAAAATATTCTTAAAATCCAACTACCGTAATTTCCGGGCTATAAGCCGCTACTTTTATCACGCACCTTGAACACTGCGGCACGAACCGAGCCTGAGCCTAGCCACGCACTTTTAAAATTTGATTTGGGAATGACAGACACGATCAGCGCAGGCAGTTGTTACATGCATCTCCCACCTGTGGCATTCACCTGCAGCACCTCTCCCCTCCACCTTCTCCTCGCCTCGTCGATCGTCGCCATTAAATAGCCTATTTCAGCCGCCTTTGTGCACTCCCCGCTCCGCTCTGTAAAGACCACGCTGACCATGCGGCTGAAACGTGACCAGCAGCGGCACATGAGCGGTGCGGATGTGTGGTGCGCCCGCTGTGGTGCCGGGACTTTTTAAAATGCGAGGAACATCGGCGCCAGGGAACATAGGTACGCACCCCATATTACAACGTGAACACATGCGGCTTATAGACAGGTGCGGTGTATATGAGAACGTTTTTCTTTTTCTTTATTAATTTGGTTGGTGCGGCTTATTATACTCAGGTGTGCTCAATAGGCCGGAAATGATGGTACTGTTATTTGCAATTTCATGGAAAGGCATCAGCAGTCCACATTTAGAGAGGTGGATAAGAGAGCTATTCACTACACTGACCTTTGGAAGAAAAACAAAAGCAATTGAACATTGTGGACTGCACAATTTTGTAAACATTTTCTGTGACAAGTGATAGAATTTATTTCATTTGGAGGGCAGGTGCCAATATAACTCTATTGGTACTGATTGGATTCATAAACTTTATGATCTTATGGCTGCAAGTCCTTTCTACTGGCCAACATCATGCTCATTTTTTTGAATAGTCACCACTTTTGCGCACCTTTATGAAAAAATAATTAGACCTTAGTTACCATAGTAACCAGCACAGAATCTCAGTAAACCAGTAAAAAAATAAAAAACACATTTTTGGATCCCTTTCATTAACTCTCGCAATAACAAATAATGGCAGTTTGGAAGAAACAGGGACATGGCTCTCTGCAATGTTCTAGTGTCACGTCCCCTTTTGCTTAAATGTTTGCAATTTGTGATGATCTGTTTGCACCGGGTTCATTATTTCTGTTTTAGCATGTTCTGTTGCATTGATAAGAGATAATGTTATAACACAGCTATAAGGCACCAGCTCAGAGGGGACGAGCGAGGAGACTGGGAGGTGTTGTCAGATTAAAAAGCGACTCGGCGATGTTTGTCTCCCCCTGGTCTTTTTTTAGCCGCGGTCTGTCTCTCCCACTCTCTGTCTGTCTGTCTGTCTGCCTGTGCGTTCTCCTGGGGCCTCAGCGGGTCCGGCTTCCTCCCCTCTTTAGTTAAAACACAAAGACTTGTCGCATCAAAAGGAAGAGATTCGATCGCCCTGGGATTACAGCTAAAATGATTAGCCCTTTTAATCATCTGCTATTTTCATAATTAATTATCGACTCGAGCCGGTTTAGTTCAACTTGGCGGATATCTTCTCTGACCCGGAAACTTTTGATTGTCGCATCGACCTTGAGACTCATGTTGTTTCCTTTTTATTGCAGATTATTTAATTACAAAAAGATTGGACTAAATGTTAGGCCACTCTGCTTTTCCTTATTGCCCTCAGTGGCGCTCCTCCCGCTTTATCTTGTGTTTGTCCATGGTCACTGTCTGTCAGCTTTACTCACTGTGGGGAATTGCCAAAGGTGAAAATGATAGTGTGAGTTCAACAAGGGTGAAATGAGTGACAGTGATGTGGCTCGGAGACTGCTGAGCTCAACGCTTTGGATGTGATTTGCTCTAAACGTCCCAGAGATGGACTCGGACGCCCTTGTGCGCCTTATTTCACCTCATTTATCTGAAGTGAGGCATATTGCGGCATCTAGAGTTCATTACAACTATGGGAGAGAAACAATTTTAAAAGAAATTTCCAAAATTAAAGTTATACTTGCTCAGTTGTTGATTCACAAACCTGCCATATGATTCTTATGGCTGGAAGTCCTTTCTACTGACCACACATGTTTTTGAATATTGTCTCCACTTTGGACACCTTTTTATGAGAAAATAATTAAACCTCATATGTGCTGACAGAGAAGACTTTGAATTTTGTGACAGTTTTCTCATGTGGATTTACCGAGGAATTACCGAAAAATTAGCACCAAAGTAAGACTAGAAATTTGCAGTTTGCCAGTTACAATTACTAGCATAGAATTTCCAGCTTCCCTCCACCTTAATTTTACACTATAGGCTCTTTATGATCTTTTTATGATATCATGTGAACGCAACCTATTGACCATGCTGTAAATGTGATGTTACAACAAGGGAAGAAGAAGTGCTTTATTTATAAAGCGCAGGAACGCGGCCTTTGGTGTGAACGCTCCTTAATTTTGACCAAAGGGAGGAGTTTTTCTTTGAGCTGGCCTGTCAATCAACACACATGCGCCTTTTGTTTGGCAGCCAGTGTGTGCGCTAGGGATGTCCCGATCCGCTTTTTTCACTTCCGATCCGATATTTTAACACTTCATGTTTCCCGATACCGATCCGATACCGATCTGATAGTCTTTGATTCAATCTTTTGTAATAATTATTATAATGTGCCCTATTGCATATTACAGTTGGATATTGGCACCAACTGGTCAGTCTATTACAGGCCTATGTCTTTTATAAACACGTATTAAGTTTGGAATTTAGCTTTTAATTTTAAAGTAGATTGTAATGTTGGGTAATATTAAGGCTACATTACATTAAAAGTCTTTTAATAGACAATAGATAATTTCACAATTGTAAGCTCCTTTGAAAAATAAAATAAAATGTATTTATATATATATATTTTTGAATTATTATTATATAGGCCTATTTTTTTTTTTATTGTTGTAGCTCTTCAGACCCAAACCTTAACCCACCTTTGGACCCGACTGAGTGCATCCTTCCCTTCTGCCGCTGCATGCGTGGCTTTCTCTTTCTCTCTTTCTCTCTCCCTCTTTCTTTCTCTCTCCCCCTCTCGATCTGCCCCTGTCCATTTCCAGCTGTGCTCTGCCTATTTCCCATATTATCATTATGGAATTGTACATTCCGATTTTCATTTTGCTCAAAACGGTTCAGAAATGACTTAGTTATTGTCTCTAAAGACTTTAAGCTGAGCACATCTTAATGATCAATTAAATATGCGGTGCGCCACGCAGTGCTGTTTCCCAAAGCAGAAGAAAGGTATTTGCAACCAGGCCTGAACCAGGTCTAAACCAGGCCCAAACCTGGTCTGAACCAGGTCTAATCCAGGACTCTGCTCCCCGCTGCACTGCCCTGTCTGTTTTATCTGCTGCCGTTTGCAGAACTAGTTTATTGGTAGCAGTAGGATGTGCCGTGGTAAATCTGCGGTCCTGACTCGGCAGCGGCTCCGGCCTGCAGGTCTAACCGGTCTTACAGGTTCACTGCTGCATTGAACCACCAGTGTTAAACCTGCAGACCGAAGCCGCTGCAGATTCAGGACCGCAGATTTACGTCTATTCAGTCATTGAATCCGATTATATCCGATACTGCCAAAGTAGCCGGATCGATACTGAATATCGGATCGGGACATCCCTAGTGTGCGCATGCACAGGGAACAGGTGGGGGCTTTAAGGTCCAATCAGGAGAGGAGGGGATAGCTAGATTGTTTACTTTAAAAAAAAATTCTCTCTCTTGTCATTTTGCAAACTTGTGGACTTCTTCTTTAATTTAACATATGCAATTAAAAAAGAAGCCAAAAACATGATACGGCAACACTTTAGAGTACTGACCACTGCATACTGTGTACTAACAGGTAATTACTCTAAACTTTCCATGTAATACCAAGATATTTACACTCCTATTACTGTATTTACACTGTACTGACATAGTTATTTTCAAGTTTGGACCACTACATACTTAGCCTGGTCTTACCATACCCTCGTACTCATTTCGTACAGAGGGTCTGGATCTTCACAATTGAGCTCCGTTTTCAGATGGGATGGTCAACTCCTTTAAAAGTTTGAAACGATTGGATCTGAATTTACCCAATCGCTAGCCTGGCCTTAGCCGTCCGTATTATCATCTCCTGCATATGCCTGACGTCACCTTCAACACCCGCCTCCCCCGCTCGCTGAATGGTCTGAGGCAATTCAACTGATGTTAACGCAGCCACTGAGATCAGATCCAGACGTAACATGTAGGGAAATGATAATTGACTGGAGTTTACATACTATGTACTAAGAGAGTAACTACAACTTCTTCCCATGTATTACCAAGATAGTTACCACTACATACTATGTACTAAAGGATATTGACCAGTAACTACATTTTAAGTACAACATAATAATAGATATACATACATATAACAGTAACATAGAAAATGGTCAATAATCTAAAGCAGGACTTTCCAGGGTCTTACCC
>OMNZ01026579.1:0-10332 GCA_900303255.1 Lesueurigobius sanzi | reverse complement strand
TTGTTTACTTTAAAAAAAAATTCTCTCTCTTGTCATTTTGCAAACTTGTGGACTTCTTCTTTAATTTAACATATGCAATTAAAAAAGAAGCCAAAAACATGATACGGCAACACTTTAGAGTACTGACCACTACATACTGTGTACTAACAGATATTGATCAGTAACTACATTTTAAGTACAACATAATAATAGATATACATACATATAACAGTAACATAGAAAATGGTCAATAATCTAAAGCAGGACTTTCCAGGGTCTTACCCATAACAACTCATTATAACATTCCGTCTGTGTAAGTTCTCAATCGTCCAGGAGTTGTCCATCGTAGGCAAAAATTCTTCAGTCTTCATCTGTACTCTGTAGTTGAAGTGTCGGACATTTTATTCTTCACCCAAAGAGCTTCGTCAGCACTGAGCAAACTTGAACGATCCACTGGCATAGAAGTTTGCTCACTGCTGACGAAGCTCTTTGGATGAAAAGTGAAATGCCCTACACAGTAATAGGAGTGTAAATATCTTGGTTTTACATGGAAAGACCTTGTTAGTACACAGTATGTAGTGATCAGTAATCTAAAGTGTTACCCATGATACTTTATAGAGCGTTGTTTGCTTCAATGTTACTCATAGACAACAATCACTTTTAACTTTACATAAAAAATATGATTGTCACTTTATATTACACAATATTATGTTCTTAAAAGTCAATGCTTGCTACTACTCTACCCCTTGTTTCTTTTATTTTTTTTTAAACAAAACCGTTGGATGACTTTACACAAATAATGAATAGCTCTTATTAAAGGTAAAGTGGATGTGAAATGGATCTGAGTTCTCACTGAATAAATGCTTGTGTAATATATAATATTAAGCATCATTCATCTCCACTCGAGTCCCACTTGTGAGCACCAAGGCTAAATTGTTTTGGGAGCATGCATCCACACTTACACTCTATCCTCTTTAACCTGTACACAGCTTATATTTGCTTACATAGACTCTTCACTCAAGTGCTAACTGAGGTCTTTAGCATTATTGAGATGCGACTGAAGTGCACAGGAACCTTGAGCAGTATATAATGTTTGTTTTCACTGCTATTTCTTTAAAGTCTCATTCACTGCGCGCTCCCAAATGGCTTTTGTCGCTCTGATCTTTGCAGCCAGGAGATGAGCAGTCCGTTTCAAAGCACTCACTCCTCAAAGCATAAGTATTTCACAGCTTAAGCAGAAATTACAGCACTAAATTCAGCAGCAATAAATAGACCTAAGATGCATTTGTAGACATTTGCGAGGATAGCTTTAAAGAGCTCTGGTTATGTTGTGTTAATGGTTAAGCATAACATACTTTTAAATAATCCATGTTCAGTGTAAATGCTAATATGGTTTCACATGTGTGTTTCACAATGAAAACCTCACTTTAAGGTTTTTTTTATGTGTGTGTGGTGTAGGGCTGCACAATATATTGCCAAATTGCCATCAACATTGTAAGAAGCCACAATATGTCATAAAATCACTGAGGTCCTCAATCTGACTGTGTTTTAATTGTAATTTTATGTTTTTACTAATAGTGTAATACAGAAACACATGATGTAAAAATATGAAGAAGTTCATTTTTCAGAATCAGAATAGAATTTATTGCCATTGTTAATGAAGGTTTCACAGACTAGGAATTGTCTTCTTTAGCCATTTTTAGTTCAATTTTAGTCTGATTTTGTATTTAGTGTTGTCCTTACAACTTTTGTTGATGTTTCATGGAATGTGCTGTGTGGATGTAACCTTGCACTGCAAGATGTACTCCTGCGAGATTTGTGATTTCACAAACTTGAAAATACGTCTTCGGCTCGACTCAACCGGTTGTGGAGACCAATGACTTCATTGGGGTTTAAGGCGGGACATGTTGGTATGACGTTGCCCTACCGAAGAAGAACAAATATGGCTGCGTCTAAGGACTTACTTTTTGATGCCACAATTGACTTTGTTTTAGGTGAAATGCTGACTATTTCTGCTTTGAAAAGGGAGCAAAGAGACTTTGTGCTTTTCTCTCGATTGGATTCGGCAAAAGTACGGTACTAAAGGGCGTTTTACCCAATTATCTTGAAGTATTGCTTCACGGTTCCTCCCATTCACGAGCGGATTGAATGAGAGCCAAAAGTCGCCTCACAGGGCTTCACAAGAAAAAGAAAGCTGATGAGTGAATATTAATTGTCCTGGCGCATCCCCTGTCCTTAGACCTTCTTATGTCCTTCATTTCCTCATATGGTGCAGCACCAGTGTGGTGTGTGAAAATAGTACTCCCAAAATGTTACAGACTCCCCCAAAACACTTGTGGATCCAAACACTTAATCTAATAGGTTGCATTCATATTGAAGACTTATATTTCAGTTGGAGCAGGTGCCAATACAACTCTATGTGAGAGAAACAGTTTTTGAAAGAAATTTACAAAAAGTAAATTTACAAATGTTGTACTTGATCACTATTTGATAGTGATTGGATTCCCAAACCTGCCATATTATTCTACTGGCCAACATCATGCACATGCTTTTGAATATTGTCACCACTTATGAACTCCTTTTTGAGAAAATTAGTTCATATGCGCTGAAAGAGAAGACGTGACAGCTTCTTTTGTTTCATGTGGATTAGCCCAGGAATTACAGAGATATTAGCAATAAACTAAGACTAGAAATCTGCATTTTGACAATTACCATTGTCACCAACACAGAATTTTCAGCTGCCCTCCAACTCATTTTTAAACTGTTGCCTCGTTAGAATGATGTGATCTTGAACGCAACCTATTCTAGTCAAAATTAATAATTGTCCTCATGACCCTGTACTGACACCACTAAAATTTCCTGAGAATAAAACTAAACAAACCTTACAAAATATTGTAAATAACAAAATCATTACTGGACAGCAATTCTGTTGCTCAACTCAAAATAAACCTAAGTGGTTTAATTTAACTGCTATTAATTACCAATATGATATAATGGAAGACTCACACTCATCTGAAACTCCTCGGAAAGGATCATACATATAGCTCACATTGGTGATATAAAAAGGCCAAGACACAGTAATCGATAGAGTCGGAATCCATTGCCTTCTGTATGTATTGTGCTGCTCAAAATAATATTCTCAACAATTGACATTTGAAACCAGATTAATTCCCCCGTGACTTCTCCATCACAGTCTAGACCAATATATACTCGAGCCCGGATCGAGTTTCATCATATGTGCTGATAATCTGAGGTATAGCGTTTCTAAACAATCTCTAAATCTCCGATGCAATGCTCGCAGGCCATGAGGTACAGTTGCCTGAGAAGTAAAATGATTTGTTGAATTTATAAAACGCATGGGGACTCTATGTAACTCTCAGCTCGCTTCGACAGTTTCTCTAATTCTCTAATAGGATAATGGCAGATCATTTATTTACAATCAACTTGATGAAATTAATCAACAGTAAAAACAGCAGAAATACACCAACATCAATCACGTTGAAATACTGGAGAGGAAAATGCAAATAAATGAAAACAGCTTAGGTATATCTGGAGCAAAATGTATATATTTCTCCTTTCATATTGATCAATATAGATTTAATTCAATCAAAAAGTAAATAAATATAACCTTTATTATTTAGCCTGGCGTCACCAGCCTGACTCCATGTATGACATACATTGGAAAACAGTCTGGGATTGCGCAGTTGGCTGCTCAAACTCTAGTGAGAACGCTACCAGACCAATCACAGCAAGGGAGGCGACAGTTAGCGATGCGTCATTTTCAGCGCCAACAAACTAGTCAAGATGGCGGCTGCAACTGAGCAATTATCACAGCCTTATCTTCTGTTTTGAATTAGCTGAACTTGTCCTTAAAACCACAACAACTGGCTGCTCTGAAGGCTTTTCGTGTTAAAAAGGATGTTTTTTCCTCTCTTCCTACTGCGTTTACGTCACATCTGTGTTCCTCTGATTGGTTTACGATGTGTTTGTTAGTCTCTAGTCTCAAATTTGAAAGCCAGTCAACGGGGCAATCCCAGACTGTCTTCCAATGTATCTCATACATGGAGACAGGCTGGCTTGCTAGGCTATTTATTATTATTCATGGACAATAGACAAGATAGACTTTTTCAAGAAACCTCAGCTCAAAGACAAAATAAATGCCTTCCAGTATTAATTAACACACATCTTTCCTCCTGCATAGCAGGTGCAATTACCACAGAATGATCAGTAACCCTCATTAAAAGTCCCCATGACGATAATTTAGATTGACCAAAATTGAGATTGCAATTTCGATCAATGCACAACCCCAGCCTGATGCATATTGCTTGAAGCAGTGCCCTTATATAAAGTCTATGGAGATATCGGTTTTGAAAGCCTGACTTGTAAAGAAACAATAATTGCTAGAAAAACTCTCGACCTGGTTAGAATTTCACTTAAATAGGAATTAATCCAGTGATAATTAAGTCCAACAACATTCTGTTGCAGCGATATCGCTTTCACTGTGACACCCCTAAAATAACGTATGCAACAACAAACAAAAGACTTCTCGGCTTATTTGGTTTTAGCACCTAATACGTTTATTTTTCTGAAGCGCAGCGCCTCTAAAATTGAGTTATAAAAGCCCACAGAAACATGATGTAACTCGGTGCAATCCGGGCCCATTCTACCCCCACTCCGCTCTGAAACAGCAGGCGACCGCTTCTCCCTGTCTCCGGCATCTTCGCAGACTGGGTTTAACCATTTATTTTAACCTGCGCGGATCTAAAAGTGCAGCTGAAATTTGTAGTGGCCAGGAGATAGCCATTGTGTTCCAGGGTACTCGTCGTCACGCCCTTTATCAACTGCAGAGATTCAAGCAGCACATCAAAAGAAAGTGTTTCGCTTTCAAAGGGAGGCGTTATTAACAGAGTCTAAAGGACAAAAGCAAGCCTAAGGGTTGGTATATACAATTGACTAAACCTGAACCATTCCTATTGACCTTGGATTAAACAATGAACAATTTAGGTCTAAGTCCCAACAAAACCAGCTGTGAGCCAGGATGAAACCAGGAAAAACAGATGATTAAAAAACGCAACTGCCCTTTGAATGGTCACATTTAGCAAATCGCAATGATTTTAACATTGAGGTGGTGGGCAGATGGCGTTTCCTTACCTTGCTCATCTGTACCCAGCTTTACGTACATTATCCGTGCTATGTGGGTGTGTCAATGCTGGTGTGTGTGACAATTTTCTGTTGAATATACCTGTAAATATGTGAAGGGTGGGGGTCGAGTGGTTGTGAGGGTAAATGACAATTTGTTTATAATCTGTTTTTGTAGTTTAAAATTGAGGTGGGGTGCAGCTGAAAGTCCCATAGAGGGGACCAGTGAGAAGGTTAACGCCCCCCTTTTGAGTTAAACTAGAGGCCACGTCCATTGAGATGTGTAGGGAAACATCGGCTGAGATCTTCACATTTACTTTAAAATAACATTTAATCCGTTTTATATATTTGTCTAATATAAAAGAGAAGCAAATCAAGATATTTTTTGCTGTAGAAGATTCTCAGAGGACAGTTTTAAATGTTTTAGCTAAAGTTAGCAGGAAGTTAGCATGTTCAGACTTAAATATGAACTGTTTAGCCGTTCATAGGTCAAAAACTAAGCAATAGTGAAACAGAAGAAGCTGCAAAATTACTCACAGTTATATGGGCAAACTACTACAACCTTGAATTTTATCAAATTAAGTCACTATGAACGGCTAAACAGTTCATATTGAAGTCCGAACATGCTAACTTTCTGCTAACTATAGCCCACTTAAAAACATCAACTATCCTCTCTGTGAATCTTCTACAGCAAAAATCTCTTGATTTGCTTCTCTTTTATATCAGACAAATATCTAAAATACATAAAATGCTATTTTTCAGTCGTAAATGTGAAGATCTCAGTCGATGTTTCCACATTCATCTCAATGAACGCAGACTCTGTCTGGTGTCACCGAAAAGGGGGTGTTAACCTTTTTGTTGCTCCCCTCTATGGCAGTAACTATGGTAACTGTCAAAGTACAGATTTCTAGTCTTTGTTTATTGCTAATTACGCTGTAATTCCTGTGCCAATCCACATGAAACAGAAACTGTAACAAAGTTCAACCTCTTCTCTATCATCACATATGAAATAAGGTCTAGGACTTTCAGCCACAAGAATAATATGGCAGGTTTGCGAAAAACAATCACTACCAAATAATGTGCAGTGAAAACATTTTGTCAATTTTCTTTTAGGGAATTTCTTTCAAACACTGTTTCTCCCCCATCGAGTCATATGGGGGAGAAACCTGCTCTCCGACTGAAATATTATAGAACCTGCTCTCCGACTGAAATATTATAGAACGTAAACGCAACCCATTACTGGGCTTTCACATATGAAACTAAAACGGTCACAAAGTTCAATGTCATCACTTTTTTCAAAACGTGTGTGATTTTGGTCTGATGAAAGGACTTTCAGCCAAAATATTAATGTGGCAGGTTTGTGAATCCAGTCACTATCAAACAATGATCATGTTCATGATCCACATTTGTGGATATTATTATTTTCATTAAGAATCCTTAAAAAACTGCCCTGTCCTTCTGACATCATCAAAATCTAGAACATGAACATACCCTATCCTTAAATTAAAATAGAATTGCACACAAGTCTTCAATAACCTGAACGACTGTATAAAGGCTTCGTACCTTAGTAGTTCCCTGGCCCACATTTTGAAAAACACTGGTCCACGCAGTGCAACACCTGAACTCTGGCCGTGAGTGTCTCCTTCTCTCCTTTCTCCTTCACTCACGGGCTTAATATCGATCTGAATTCATTTGTTTCCTATTGATCTGCCACTCCACCCTCTGCCGCATTCAGCAAAACACCCAAGGACACACGCGTTCCCGTACATGTCGACACCGAGCCAAAAACCAACTAACTTGATTATTCATTTTTTTTTTTTTCAAAACAAAGAAGGACGTTTTGTAGCTGTCTCCATCGTTGTAGAGACCTTAGTTTTAGCGTTATAGGAGCTAAGGACATACAAAGAAAACCTGAATTTGGTGTTGATCCAGAACTTGAGGAGTGAGATGAAAACATAGGCAGACTGGGCTGGCAAAGGCAGGCAACATAATTATAGCCGCAGCTCATTTCTCAGCTTCGTCGTGCTACAGCCATATGAGGCTTTCGGTGAGCTACAAGTCTGTCAGCAAATTGTTTTACCTTTATCTGGATTTTATTGCAGCTTCTAAGATTTTACTTGTACTGCTAGCATTAGATGTATTTGGCTTTTTTTAAAATAATTGATTAATTAATTATAAAGCATATTACTATTTAGTTTGGTTCTTACTGAAGAAATACTTCGGTTAAGAGTGGAAATCTAATGCTACAGTATTACAGCGCTTGTCAAAATTCAACTTCCTCATACATAATTTATAGATAAATCAAAAAGTTACATTTACAAGAATGGACAGACACCAACTCTCCATCCATCATTTTTTTCTTTTTTCAAATGTGCCATTTACTAATCCTATTCTAAGAGTCTCTTGGTTCCTATTACTGCATTTTGATCTCTTGAATATGAAAAATCCTCATGTTTTTCATTGCTGTAAATCACAGCACAGATGGTAAGGTGCTATTTTTAGTATATCAAATCCAAGTCTGTTAAGTTTCCTATTCATCTGGCGTTAAGTTTAAAAGTCATCGTAACATGCTATATTTACACAAGCCTGTGCCACTGGCCTCACAAATGTTCTTTATTTACCATTTTTAGTCCATGCTCGAGGCATGTGCGCTAAAAAGTTTATCCTCAGACACTGGCATCCCTTCAACTGGATTAGGTCAGTATTTTTCCTCATTTTTCTGGCGACATCTTCAACACAGCCTTCGTATTCACCCTTTGATGACTTTCCGTGACAGTTTTCTGATACTGAATAAGCTGTCACATTCGGGCCGCCCTCTCGGATCCGGGTGACGTGCATCGGGTTGCCATGACTGCAGACTGTTTGTCCTGCCCTCTGACCCTCTTTCGGGACCTGCTGTGCTCACTGTGCTCCAATGGCCGGGCTACAGCAGGAAAAAGCAGCCATTCCTTTGGTCCAATTCAAAATGTGGCCCACATGTAATCGCATGGTAATAGTGGATTTATCTTAAAGCTGCTGTACCCAATTTTAGTCAAGACTGGCAGGAGTGAAATTGAATTTAAAGTGGACATATCATGTATATGAGGCTTAAAAAACAGGGTTAATACATTATTTTGGGGAGCATTTATACTTTACATTTTACAAATTCAAATAATGTCTCCATAAGGATTAGACCGTTGCTTTAAAATACTAGTGCCAGGGCTAGTGAGGATTGCCTGGAGTTCCCCCCACAGGCAGCAGTGGGAATAACTTTTCCTTCATTGAACAATATGGCTAGCAACTTCTTATATGCTTTGTTATGGGTTTTAACATGTAAAGGACAGTTTTGAGTTTGAAAGCAACCAGGAAGTACATAATATGAATACTGAATACATACTGTAATACTCCAGGTATGTTATTGATGACGGAGCAATGTTATAACATGAACATCTCCTTTAAGCTGCTAGTTGGTTTCATTGCTGGATGCAATTTTAGGAGTTGAACAAACAAAGAAGAAAACAAGGACTACATAGTTGCATGTATGCGAGCAGGGCCGAGTAACGAGTCCTACACAACCATGTGTAGGACGTTATATTTCCTTATGTGTACATGATAGATGTAGTAATGTGTAAAAAAGAAGTTAACTGATTTCTCTGTTGTTTCTTATTATGTAGTGTAGCAATTATTGCAGTTGTTTGGTGCTGCAGTTTAATTTATGGCATTAATGAATCATACTATATTCCATTGATAATGCATAATTCATCACTATAGTCTTTGACCCCATGGGCTGTCCATTTCTCTGTGTTTGACGCTTTGTCTGCCATAAATATAACCATTCACATCTTTGTGTCACAAAGTGCTTCAACTCTAATCACGGTGCTGTCTATTACAAATTAATTATCCTATAGTGGTGTTGCGTTAACAAGCCCTCTGTGGTTTGAGTGGAGAATGGCCCTGCTACTATATCCCAGACAAGTTTGTGTCTGGGTGGACATTGACCTGATTCTTTTTGTATTGTTTTCAATGTGCTAGAATTACTTAACATGGCAGACTTACTGCAATGTGAGCTCCATAATCCCTTATGGATTTCTGTTGTCAAAAGTATCAATAATAGTGCATCCAATATCTCAATGAGTTTCAGACATTTTTAGCATAACATATCAGTAACATTATACAAACAACATGGTGAAAAGTGGCCTGGAAAAATCACTCACTGCTGTACCTGTGACCACTGAGTCTGGTCACCGTTGCATCAGCAACATTTTTTGGACAGAGCACACCCAAGCAAACTGGAAGGGGAGTAAACCAACCTGTTATTGTGTTGTTGTTAGCGGCTTTATGTTGATATTTGGATTTTAAGGGTATTTTCACACGGACACTGCACTGGTTAGGTCGACCTTTTGGGTCATTGTGAATCCAACCACAGCACTTAAGGCCGAACTAAAGATCTGCACGTGGCTGAAACAGTTGGTCTTGGAGCTGCCTCTGCCACACTCTGGAGCGGGGCAGGTGTGGCGGGGCAGGTGTGGTGATCGCTGAACTCGGGCCGACCTAGTTTCAATTTTATTACACTTTTTGTGCTATAAAAGGGCTTCTAGTATAATGTATTTTTAAATACATGCGCTGCAGGATAGGGATGTCACGGTTACCGGTGTAGCGGTAAACCACGGTAAAAATGTTGACTATAAAAATTACCGTTTTAATTTATACATATAGTATTATCCCGGTGGATAACCGCGCCCACGGTGTCAGTCACCATGAGCCTTTCAGCGTCTCCTCTGAGGCTGAATTTGCCACAGCCGCGCAGGTGCACTTTAGCCTACAACCGTGTAAACTTTCTTGAAGCTGAAATCACGACCGAAGGAGGAGACGACAGCGCTCAGGACATCTATCAGCATGGACATATTTTGGGGATTTTAAGAATGCCGATCCGGACAGTTATTCTGTTTGCAAAACGTGGAGGAAAAAAGTGTCTGCTAAAGTCATCGATACTGCGTGACCTTCTCCACAACTCTACAGCCAATGCAAGGTAAGTTAATAATTCTGGGAGAATGCGTCTGTCTATCCGTCTGTCAGTAATGTTAATATAAGCCCCGTAGCAGTGCTTAATTTGTAAATCCAGATTTTCAGGAACACTTGTGTACTGGGTGGATTTTATGGGGGAACAGCCCAAAATTATTGCATATTTAAAAGTTGTTGGAGTATTTTATTTCCCGGATCCAATAAAGCTCTAAA
>OMNZ01026569.1:0-13355 GCA_900303255.1 Lesueurigobius sanzi | reverse complement strand
AATTATAATGGTAAAAAAGCAATATTCATCACTTACTTATTACCATAAATACTTTGGTATTCATTAACTGTATAGGAGGTGGAATAGGTCCTGGACAAATCAGACCGGGTGGCGCTGGCACACAACCAGGTGGTGCCGGGACAGGACCTGGAGGTTATGGTCTAAGAAAACCTTCTAAATCAGGTAAATATTAAAAACTGTTCAAATTAGCACCAATAAGCATTAAATTATCATAATTTAGCAACATTTAACTTAGTTATGAATTCCTAATTAATTATTTACCTTTGATAATTTAGGGTCAGGTGTTGGGCCTGGAGGAGCTGCCACAGGTTTTGGACCAGGAGGGGTTCGACCAGGAGGTGCTGGCATTGGTCCAGGTGGAACAGGACCTGGTGGTTTTGGACCTGGTGGAGCCGGCACTGGACCTGGTGGCTTTGGACCTGGTGGAGCCGGCACTGGACCTGGTGGCTTTGGACCTGGTGGAGCCGGCACTGGACCTGGGGGTTTTGGACCTGGAGGACAAGGATATAGAAAACCACCTAAATCTGGTAAAGAAGTTCAATAAAGTGCTAATTTAGGCTTGTTTGACTTTGTTTTATTATAATCTAAAGTATTGAAAATTCTATTATTCAACAGGTTATGGAGGAGCTGGATATGGACCTGGTAAGACTTATTTAAACAGAAAAAGCTTATAGAGCAGGGGTCTCAAACATACAGCATCAAATTTCTAATTTCTGAACATGTAAAAAGTCTATAGCCCGTTCCTGTCAGGAGTTATGACATTTTAAAGAAATAATTAAAATGCTCAATCCAGCTGCTAAGGGGCAGCCAACATTGTCCAGCAGAGGGCACTGACATGGTCTTATGGACATACCGCCATTGCTCTGCCTGATCCTGTCAGATTTCTGAAGCTACGCAGGGCAGGGCCTGGTCAGTACTGTGATGGGAGGCCGTTGGGGGCATATCAGGTCCCACTGGGAAACACAATCAATATATCATCATATATCACAACAAGAGTCAACTCAGAGGCTTCACAGACATCAACACATGTAATGTCCAATCAGGGTTTGACAGTAAATAAATAAATAAAACAATGAATAAATAAATATAACAAATTTAAATTAATACCAGCTTTAAAAATCTAAAATACTCTGTGTAATTCCAAATTTCCTGGGGGAGGACTTCCAGACCCCCCACAGAAATATATTTTCACCTAACTATTTCTAAACTCCTGGCTAGCTAGCCCTGGTAGCACTTGCAAAACAAGTGTAAGCCATTGGCAGGTCACGTGCCAGTGAATTTCGGCCCTCGACCCAAAATGAGTTCGACAGCCCTGTTATAGAGTATTAATGCATTGTGCACATATTGCAGAACAGTCTTAAAATGTGTTCCTTCCAGTTATCAATGTAGTGTAGTTCCATCTAGCTATTTTATTTCATTGATGTAGCTGATTCTGATTAATTCTCACAAGTATGCTCATCACAGTACAAAAATAATGACTGTTTTTTAAATGCATATTACTTTTGGGGCAGTAGGAGGGCTGCTTCTGAAATGTATTTTCTGTAGGTGGGGCAGGTCCAAGTGCAGGAGTGCGGCCTGGTGGAGTAGGACCTGGTGGAGTAGGACCTGGTGGAGTGGGTCCTGGTGGAGTGGGTCCTGGTGGAGTGGGGCCTGGTGGAGTGGGTCCTGGTGGAGTGGGTCCTGGTGGAGTGGGTCCTGGTGGAGTGGGACCTGGTGGAGTAGGACCAGGTGGAGTAGGACCTGGTGGAGTGGGGCCTGGTAGCTTTGGGCCGGGAGGAGCTGGACTAGGACCTGGAGCTTTTAGACCAGGAGGCTACGGGCCAGGTAAAATATTTTCTTATATCATTTATTCCATCACTGTGTTTTATGTTTCAACTACTTCCTTTGAATAATTTTGTGATATTAGACGTCGTTGACATGTCTTGCCATCTGATATACCTCATTTTAACGTTTTGACTCTAGGACAAGGCAACATTTTTAGATCCCCATAACAAGATTAAAAAACACTGTTCTTATATTTTCCCACATACACATTGTGACTTTTAGTGTCTGTTTAAGTAGGTGGCGATATAACAGCGCAAACAGAAGGGTTGTACAAGGTGGACTGAATATGTAATGTAATATGCTCATATTTCCAACAGGTGGAGCTACTGGACCTGGTTATGGAGGTGTGGCTGGAGGAGTCTACCCTGGTAAGACTCAAAACTGAAAATCATATTTGATAAACTTGAATCAGATTTAAGAATTGGTTACCATGTGTAATACATGGTGTTTTACAGGAGCAGGTCAAAAATGTAAGAACAACTTCTATTAACTTTACATTCAGTCTCATTTAATTGTCATCTCCATAACCATTTCTATTTTGTATTACAGCTAAGGCTCAGAAAGCAGCTAAATATGCAGCAATGCAGGCATTATTGGGCACTGGTGGCTACAGAGGTAAAGTACAACAATGATATTAAAAAGATTAAACGATTTAAACTAAACCAAAACTATAAATATTGCAGTATCAGTGGCCTAAAACTGAAACGTTCACTCTTTTTTCCAGGACGAAGGAGGAAGTGAAAGACCAATGTACAGGAAATGACCTCATTTAATAACAATGGTGCTATATGGCATGACTGTAGAGTATGTGTTTACCTGCCAAAAGATCTGAAAAAAGCAAGCTTCAACACATTCCTTCATAAACTACAAACTGTACATCTTTCAAAAAACACAGTGGGTTAGGTTTTATTGATTTTGGGGTTACCTTTGGAGTCTGTGGATGACTTTGATATGCAAGGGCATGTTACACCAGTCTCTGTGGCAACTGTCATGATTTAGTCGTTTGCACCGTGTCTATTATACTTGTCTGGAAAAAAAAATCAATATTTTGTATTCTGAAAAATGGACAGCTGCTATAATGGTTTGAGTCATTTACTAAAGGCTGAACACAACCAACTATTCATTTCAGAGCAGTTTAGTTTTCAGTTAACCAGATGCACTGTTTTATGAACAAGAACACTTGGTTGTACTGTAAAGTACAAGCTGTGTACTACTTTTTGTGTTTGCTGTTTGCTTTCGTGTTTGCTGTGAGAATACTATGAGAGGTAGGCATAGATAGGCAATACCTGCATCCTGGTTTAAAGTACTAGCAGTGTTAAAATGTATGTGACAAAATATTTTTGTCTTTAATTTATGACAAGAAAACTGCAAATATTTTATCTCCTACCCGTGTTAAATAAATTGTGTCCATTGTGTATGAGCTTGTTTCATGACTGGCCCTTGAATGTATGCTCAGACAATGTAGTCTGTGATGTAACTGTTTCATCAAATGTACCGGAGTTTAATATTTGAATTTCATATGTGACTGTCAATGTAACTTTTTGTTTGTAGAGGGGAAAAAACAATGCACTTTTGTACTGAAATTGACAATCCTCTTTTAAAATAAATAAATAAAAATTAAACTTTGAAGTGTCACTTTTTTTTTTACATACAAACATACAATACATACAAATCCATTTCTATTTTGTTTCACAAGGTGAGGAAGCCACATATTTGGTCATACTGCTTGGTGGCCAACAAACCACAGCAGCAATGGAGTGTGTTTATGAAAGAGCCATCGATTTATTCATTATTCTATAAACTCCCACAAGTTCTGCAGTTCCAGACAGGCTCATAATCACATCTAATTTCCCTCTTTGTTTGTTATGTGTAATGAATAGGCCGCTTTGCTTCCGAATCGGGACAGTGCAGTAATTGGGGCATTCATAAAGAGATTATGCCTGCACTGATGGGAACAGACCTCGTTTCAAAACAGCATCTTGTATTACAAATTTAACCAGACACTTTACATAGAGCAGACCTATTACTATTTTAAATTAAATTTCAAGAAAGAGGGGAATCAGACTTAAATGGAACAAGGGCAGAGAGCTTCTAAACTGGGAATGACTTGACTGAAGGGAGACTGACCAGCTGGATGTCATTGGGTCAGGGTATTTTCTCACAAACACTGTTCAGGGGGAACTGACTGCACAGGAAGCTGCACACAGAGAGAGAGAGAGAAACCACGCCTGTTACCAGATACAGCACGGAGCATGTCTACTCTTGAACAAATGAGGATAACAAACTCTTCACCAAACAAGACGGAATACCGGTAAACAAAAAGAGACAATGTCGAGAAGAGACCAGCGGTTCAGGAGGGGGATGAAGGGACGGTAAGAGCAGCTGTCATGTTTTACTTTTGTCTTCATTGTGTGTATAGAAGTAAGAGAGAAACATGTTAAGGCTATAGTAAAAATGAAAGGGGAGTTGTGATGCAACTTCCTCAAAGAAAATGTAGTTTTAATGAACAATTGCTTAAGAGTAAACTAGCTTTCTGTAACAGGGAAAAAATATGTGAAAATGCTGAAATGTCTTGACTGGATGTGCACTGTTTGTATTTTTCTTTCATAAACTAGAATCAATTGATTTAATTGCATACCAAGTGTTAAAATTGTGAAAAAATGTGGTGCTTAAAATGTTTGAGTAAAAAATAACAATTAATGGGTTCACGCTGACCACTTTTGCATCCTGTTCATCAAGGAACATCCCATAGCCAAAATATACTACAAGAAGGAAACAGTGGCTGGAGAATACGTCACTAGAAGCCTCAGTTTTGACCCGTGTACAGAAGCCTTGACATCACAACCTGTTTGTTTTATGCGTCCCAGGTGCCAGTGCCAATTTTAGACTTTTAAGACAAGGCCTTAGGAATGGACAGGTCAGGGCGGCTAATGATGACAGTGTGAGATACTCCGGTTTAAAGACTACAGGGTAAAGTGATAGGGGGCATAAACCAGGGTAAGTGATCTTTAAGTGTGGAGCAGGTAACAGTGTGGGATTTGAAACTGTGAACCAGATAGATGTGGGACTTGTGTTTTAAAGTCAGTTCAAACAACACGTCCAGGAGGATGAACACCAAGTTAATACAAGAATAACATACATTTGAGAATAGGTTTGTAGAGGGCTAAACTACAGGTTTAACAGGTTTTATGCAGGACAACACACGATGGAGATGGATTATTTTGAAGTTTTCACAGATTTTCTGATTGCGAACTGAGCAGAAACAACAGGGGTCCACATAAGTGGTTTCTGGTGCATAAAACAAAACTCTCAAACCAGACGCTCTGTTGTAAATATGTACATAAATGAATCACTAGCACATGAAAACTATAATTTTAGGGAAGCAGTGGTTTTAACAGTTCTGTAAATATCCCCTTATACCTGGCAAAGTATTAGTAACGGCATTTGAAACACTCGTAACCAACTGTTCATGGTAGAATAAATTATTAGGAACCTAATGAATACCATACCAGACCAGCCCAGGACTAAAACAGAAAATTAAAAGTACAAAAAACAAAGATCATTTAATCTAAAACATATCTAAGCAGAGCTAAATTAATAAGGATGACTCAACTCTGAACTAGGACTAAACCAGCTCAAAACAAGGAACATAACAGTTCCAATCCATGTTTAAAAAATGTGTATCCTCAAGCGCTATTGGCGCACTGACAAAAGCAGTAACACCACTTGCAAAGTAGAAATCCACCCAGTCTTATGAAGAGAGTAAGACATCATCTTGCCAAATCAAAATAAAAGTCCCTCAGAGAATGTATTGAGAAACAACACCCAACCCATGTGATTCACCAGCAATGCTGTTGTACAAAATGTTGTAATATGTTCCACACGAATAGCTTAAAGCACCAGGGCTATAATGTGGGCAAGAGAAAACAGTTATTGTGGTCCTGTACATCCTCTCGTATAGGAACAGCGTGACATTTACAGTTGGGCTTCACAGAGGAAACAGGCCAGTATTGTGTCCAGGAAGTGCCCTCCTGCTCTGCTCCCAGTGTCTGAGAGATAAGACTACCTTTAAGCTTTTGGGCAGATGGCACTGCGGGGAGAACACCTACAGTATATGATAAAAGTTGAAATATAATTATATCCATAATGTGTAACTTTTTTAACCAATAAATACAACAAAAATAAAAGCATTTATTTTGATAAAGCTGTTTTCATGCTTAATTGAAAAGGTGGCCAAACATTCGGTTCTTTTCCAAATGATTCATTTTAATACCACACTACAAAACATTCTCTGTGCCTAGATAAAAATGAGGAGTATGTTTCATATTGCTGGCATATTTGCCTATGTTGAGTTTGACTAAAATGTGGTTGCTCTTGTGATGTACCAACATATAGCTTGGGTGCCCATGTTTTCCAGGAAGGGTCAAAATAGGCAAGGCATGGACCAAACACACAGTGTTTTACATGTAAAAAGCAAACAGATTACTGTATGATTAAATATCCTTCAATTACTGTTATTGAGTAAAACGTGCTGTTTTGGTGTCATTAGTATCTATTGGAAGGATGGATCAAATGCAGAGGACAAATTTCTCTTATGGGGACAATAAAGTTCACCTTAACCTTAACCTATTGACAATCTATTCAGATGAGTCAAGTAGATACTAACAAATGTAACCCCTTGGAGGGCCGAGTTTGCCACACGAGCCGCACTTTGAGCACCCCTGACTTAGAATGTTCAGCATCTCTAAAGATAGTCTTGTCTGTTTGAGGTAAATGGTTGTGACCCTTTATATAAGTAGCGGCTCTCACAAACAGACCGAAGGAGATTGGTTTTCAAAGAAGAACTAGACTCTACTCACAGTGACGTTAGCATTTTAGAATACTTTCTTTCATGTTACAGTGTTACCGCATTTGAACATAGAAAGAATCTCATTTAAGACGATAAAGGTAAAAAATATAGAGTGAAAGTGAGTCACTGATATTGTATTAGTTAAAACTAGTGATTTTGTCACTGTCCCGGCCTGGAAGTGTCCCACCTGATCCGTTATGGCACGGTCACCTTTCCTGCCCGGTTCATGTGGCCCATCACTGATTGGGCTCACGTTACACTGCTGCTTAGGACAGTGCTTCTTGAGTATCTTTTGGCTTTAGATCCATGTGTTCTGGTGTCTTCATTTCACGCTATTGTTTTACCATTATAAATTCTTGCGTCTTCGTTTGCAGGTGCCTTGAGTGTGGTTGTATTCTATCAAACTGGTATTATGAGAAAGAGGGTGAGCTGTACTGTAAGAAGCACTACTGGGGCCGCTTTGGAGAGCACTGCCACGGCTGCAAAGAGGCCATAACAACGGGACTTATAATGGTATGGTTATCTTCATTAACAGATTCATGCAATATATTCATTCAAGCTAAAGATGGTAAATTGAACTTAAATATTTATGCAAGTGGTATAAAATGTATACAAAGAGTCTTTTCCCCCCTATATTTTATTATGATATTGAGACCACCGCAAATGCCTAACTTCTACATTACTTTCACAGTCAGTGAAGGCAGGCACTGTGCTAAGTGCTCCTTCACATGTGGTCATTCACTTCAGTAAATCCAACACATTTGGGTCTAAAGATAGCTTCCATATTGATCAACTAAAGCCTGATTAAAACCTATTTCAAACTGGCATCAGGCCACAATCAATCTGTTGTATAACACCACATTGAAAGGAGAGTTTCAGAGGGCATACAGGTTCAATAGTCACCAATAGTGTGGCCAACTATTCCAGCATTCAAAGCCTTCCTGCTTCCTCCAATGCAAGTCAGTTTTTGTCGAAAAAGGATATCCTCTGAAAACATCTGAACTATGCAAATAATGTTTTCAGAGCAGTCTCAGAAATGTGCGTCTGTTGTTAAACTTGTAATGTTATTTATTTTTCTTTTGTGTTTTTAAGGTTGCTGGAGACCAGAAGTTTCACACCGAATGTTTCTCATGTATAAACTGTGCATCAATTATTGGCGATGGAGAAACCTACACTTTGGTGGAGCACTCCAAACTGTACTGGTGCGTTTGAAGCAGACACAATGGTCATATTATTATAGCGGTGCTCCTGTAAGCTACAGAGGTGAGTGCTTTACCTCTCATTGTCTCTGCAGTGGCCAGTGTTTTCGACAGGGTGTTACAACGGGCACATCACAAACGTCTTCCCTTACCAAAAGCCACCATATGGTGGCGCTACTGTATCTCCCTCCACAACCGGGTGCTCATCGTGGCCTCTCAGTAGAGGTAGACATCAGTCAAGAGAAGAGCCCTGTGGTAACTGTGACTGGGTGAGTCTGCAGAGCAGATAGATAAAACAAATATATTTTACAAATATTGAAAATAGAGAATACTTTAATATTTTAAGTAGTACCTATCCCACTCCCTCTCTTCAGGTTATTCCCAGATGTCCTCAGTGCTGGTTTGTTGTCAACACTTCATGTTGGAGACCGAGTTTTGGAGGTTAATGGAATTCCAGTCTTCAACATAACACCAGAAGATGTATGTCCTCCCAATATGTAATAGAGAAATCAACATATTATAAGTCTTAAATCTGACTAACTTTATGTGTGCATTAGGTTCACCGTTCGATCGAAGACTCAAGTAGACCTTTGCAGCTGACCATAGAGCACAACCCTCTGCCCTCCAGTGAATCCCTCCAAGACACCATTAGTTTAGATAAATGTGCAAACGACAAACTCACTCTGAGCCACAATCTCCCGAGTGTCGAAGAGGAGCCCTGTCCCACAGAAGAGACGGGAGAGCCAATCAGACTGTCCCCGCAACACCAACGGCCCCCAGGCATACGCTCAAGGCACATCATGTAAGAGCTAATTGGTACTTTCAAATATTGTGTTTGCTATAGGGTGACATTAATTACAAAATGATTTTCCAGCACTAAGAAAGCATTGTGATACTTGTCTTTCACAGGCGGAGTTGCAGTATTGATAAGGGCCCCCTGTCCCCCGGTTCACTCACACACTTGGCGCAGCGCAGGGACATGGTCAGGTCCGAGTCTCTCAGAGCGGTCCACAGGGACCGGACCCATCGCATCTTCAGACCCTCGGAACTTATACATGGAGAGGTGCTCGGGAAGGGCTTCTTTGGACAGGCTGTTAAGGTGTTGTACCAGAATCAGCTAAAATTATGTTTGAAAAAAAAAATTATGAGAACAAATATTTGACATAATTGCAATTCTGTTATTAGGTGACGCATCAGGAGACAGGGGAAGTAATGGTGATGAAAGAGCTGATACGATTTGATGAAGAGACACAAAAAACCTTCTTAAAGGAGGTAAGCTCTTAATGTGTAATAGTTTAGTGTTAGTTTTTGTGGTTTTTTGTGAGTTTTTGTGGTTTTTTGTCAGAACAGGCAGAATTTTTTTTGTCTTTTTTTTGCCCAACCCAAGCCACATCCTCATGCGGGCAAACCGTGTTGATATTTGTTCCCTATTCTGTTTTAAAGAGTCATGCTTTGCTTGTCTTTTATGCTTCTAATGAAACCTGTAAACAGCACCATCTTTAATAACTTGCAGGTAAAAGTGATGCGCTGCCTGGACCACCCCAATGTTCTCAAGTTCATTGGACTATTTTACAAAGACAAAAGAATAAACTTTGTCTCTGAATACATTCAAGGAGGGACTCTGAGAGAATCCATAGAGAAAATGGTATTATATTCTTATGCACAATTAAGCAGATGACTAATCCACCTGTTCTATAATAAGATTTCTTTTCTCTTCAGGACAAAGATTTCTCATGGACTGTAAGAGTGAGTTTTGCAAAAGACATTGCCGCAGGAATGGTAAGTTTCTAATACATTTTATGTATTAGTAAATAACCCCATTGTTTATGATCTTTTCTTAAATGCAAAATTACATTTCAAAGGCATATCTGCATTCAATGAACGTCATTCATCGGGATCTAAACTCATACAACTGCTTGGTTAGAGAGGTAACACACAATATTAACAGTCATGGTACAACGAGACTGATGGAAAGGACCGAGATAATAAAAATATTTGCTTTTTTAGGACCAGTCAGTGGTGGTTGCAGACTTTGGACTGGCCAGGTTGGTGCCAGAAGACAAGATCAAAAAGTCATGTTCTCTGGAGAGGCCTGCGAAGGGCTCCCCCACACAGGTCCGAAAGCCAGACCGCAGAAAGCGCTACACTGTGGTCGGAAACCCTTATTGGATGGCTCCAGAGATGATTCACGGTGAGCACTGATCAGTATTTGAGGTTGTTAATTTGACTTTGAAAAGCAAAAGGATTGAGTCGATAGATGTATGCTTACATTTCACAGGAAAAACCTATGATGAACGTGTGGACATATTTTCTTTTGGTATCATGATATGTGAGGTAAGAAATAAGAATATCGGCACATTTACAGTGCGTTAATAGAGTCTTATTGGTATTGTTTGCAAATGCATTGATTACCTTTCTATCTGTAGATAATAGGCAGGGTGAATGCAGACCCAGACTACCTCCCGAGGTCTCATGACTTTGGGTTAGATGTGGCTGGTTTCCTGCAGCAGTATCATCCTCCTGACTGCCCCTCAGCCTTCCTGCCCCACGGCGCTCTCTGCTGCGACATGGACGCAGATGTGCGGTAAGACATTGATTCATTCACTTCAATTCATTTTTGTATCGCCCACAAACACAAACTGGAGTAGTCTCAAAGGACTTCGCGTGCATCAAAACAGCCAAACAAGCAAATGCAACATACAAACAAATGTACAAAGGATGTAGATACAGCATGCTCAGAAACGCATGACATCCCCTCAAAAAAGAGTTTTATATTGGTTTACATACAGTACATACCGCTGCTCTTACCTTATTATGCCTCAACACGTTGGCTAGTCAGTGTTGAGATGTTGTCGAGACGTGTCTTTTCAGTGGCATCTCATACTGTGGATAGATATATTTCCTGATGTCAGAAGAGAGCTTGGTCCTATTTTTTTGTCTGTATTTTTCGTTTATTTTTTATTTTTTAGGTTTTAAGTGTCAAAATGCAGATAAATGCTTTACCAATAGCTATATCATTGTCTGTGATACTAGTGGCAGAATAACATTGTTCCCTGTTGTTGAATAGACATGATCACAGTAGTTATACATGTTCCATTGTTCATTATGTGGTGTATTTCTTGGATCACTGACCTATGCTATATTTATTTTCCAGACCTCCCTTTTCCCAGCTGGAGGAGTGGCTCGGGAACCTCTTGATGCACCTGGACATTGGTCTCCCCCTGCACTCGGAGCTGGAGCAGCTCAGTTCAAGCTTCTGGAAGAAATATCCAAACCACATTATCTGTGAAGATATTAACACCAAGTGTATTCAACAAGCTGGCAGTGAGCCGCAAAGTAACAGAACTGATTCAAAGCACTTTCTGGACAATGAGAATAACCAAACTGAGGTGCCTCCTGTCTCCCAAAGCATTGAAAAAAACTGCACAGCCGATAGCCATTCGGACGATGACCAGCTAAGGCCAGACGAGTACAAGAAAAGGACGGACAGCAGCCGCATCTGCCCCAAAAAGGAATGCAAAAAACATTCCATGAGCAATGGATGCTCCCAGAAGATCTGCAGGTCTTTGGCTAAAGAAGCAAACTGTAAATGTAACAACTCGGCAGGCCAAAAGAAACAACAGCACGAGTCATCGCAACCGCTGCTCCAAAACAACTGTCTTCAAGGTCGGACGAATAAGCCTGACAGGTTATACAGAGTGCCCTGGGACAGATCCAAGGAGGACTCTTATCTTTAAGTTCTAATAGGACATTTTCAAGTGTTTATTTATGCCAGAAGAACTTTAATGTGGCCAAAGTACATGGTACAGATGTGTACCATAGCACACGTCTGTACAAGTCTGACAGTAATAGTATAAGCTATAAAAGTTTAGTTTCATCTGTGAACATGTGGCACTTTATATTTCAACAAGTACAAATCTTTGTATTGTAATCATATTTATTACTGCTGATGTGCTGAATTAAAACTGTATATTTTGCAATTATATTTAGATTTCTCTTGGTCTTCATTTCATTATTGGACAGGTCATATCAGTTTGTGAGAGATGTGTTCAGTTTTCTTTGTTTATTTTTATTTTTTTTCATCTCAAATAACAAAATATTTACCAATAAAGTAGTGCTTTGGAAAGAATTCTCTCGAATCAACCTCAATATGTCCACAAAACTAGCTAAGAACATTTGCAGCATGAATTAGGGCTACATTTCAAGTCAAAAGCCATCACTCGGGAGGCTCAGAGGCTTTTGATTTGACTGTCAACAATAATTGTGCCAAATTAGGCCTATTTTTGAGTGACTGTGAACATAATTCATCTCCTGCACTGAGCAGTCTTTCTCCCTCTCCTGGGAGAGGACAGACACAGCTCTGTCTGGGACTCACTGGAGCCTGGAGGATGCCCTCTGGCAAAAAACACAGGCATGACTCTGACATTCTGCATTTTCTGTTACACTTACTCACTGGGACAATGGCTGGAACCTGCAAAATTAAAATAAATGTCACAGTCAATGATCCAAATATCTTTTTTCACTACATTATCTGCAGAGAGGAGCTAACTTCTAGCATTAGCTGAGTTTTGGACACATTTATTGAACGTTGTCCATCCATATGCACACGTAACACAAATCCTATCTTATGATAGGTACGGGAGAAAAGTTGAAGAGTGGATTTCCGATTAAATTAGACCCATGAAAGAAGCACAAGATTTCCAGGCCTTTATCCCTTTACCTCGAGGATGTTCGCCGTCACCGTCCGCATGACATCACCTTATTCTGCCCCGCCCACTTTTGTTGTAAAAGCATTTCCTGTTTTTATTAGCACTTCCTGATATACTTTTTGGGATAAACGATAAAGACAAAAAAATAGATTATGGTGTAAACAATTTGCTGATCTTATGTAAACATTTTTTTCATAAATGTCGCTTTTTCAAAACCAAACCCACTGTGACCCACTGGAGGAATGAGCTCGCCCTTTTTGCAAAATCTTTAAAAATAATTGAACAAAAAAATGCATATGCTCTTGATAACTTTTTGACTGAGTTTAATTTACTTGAATAATTTTTGTAATGTTTCTTATATTGCCCCCTGTTCCATTTATTTTGTTATTTTATTTTTTGTATTGATGGCTGACATCTGTCATAGAATTTGGACATATCACAAAATGTGCGGTGCCTTAATTAGCACTTCCACTTCCTTAAATTAGCACTTCCTGTGAGCTGAAATTCTATTGTCGTCAATGTAAGAGAGTGAAGAAAATAAAAAGGGAATCAACAAAAAAAACATGAAACATGAAAAGACATGAAAAAAGTCACCTAAAATTATTTTTAGCGATATTATTTCTGACTTTTTGTTGTCTCTCTAATTGGCTAATTGTCTGTGAGGAACTCTAAAGGACCAGAGCTGATGGATATATTCACACAGAGGTTTGTTGTAAATGTTACATGTTTCATACATGTAATACAAAATGGCAG